>RXPK01004031.1:0-102828 GCA_004143645.1 Protaetia brevitarsis | reverse complement strand
TTTCCGTATTTTAGAGGTAGTTTACCAAAATTTCGGATATTTTAAAAAAAAGGGGTCCCTAGAGCCTTTGCTATAGTCGCGTTACGCGCCCATCGAGACCGTGCCAATTCGAATGATTAAAAAGCACGAATCCCGATAACTTCTAACCGTTCTCCGAGATATTTGAGTCAAAAAGTTTTGAGAAAAAAATGTCCCTGGCCTGGGGTAGTCCGTTAACGCGCATCAGACGGCAACGAATGAAAAAAAAGCACGATCATATCTCTAACCGTTTCCGAATATGTGGGCCAAAGTTAGTTTAAATCGACGGTAGAGCTTCTATATAGCCGATCAGCATGCGCATGTCTGCGACGGGGATTCGAAGCACAAAACCGAACTCGATATCTTTCACCGTTTCCGAGAATTCGCAAAAATGTATGCCTGAAAATCGTTTAATTTCCTTATTTCACCCCTAAATCGTTACTTTGCGGCAAACTGTCCTCCGATTTTGTTCTAGTGCGGGTGCGCAATGTTCGCGTGTCCATGCGAATATTTTGAGAGACCAAGCAGAACCCTCTAGCTACGCTCCGGAGTTATGTTAAAAAAACGAAAAAAAACACGCGTCTTGGCCTTTCCTATTCGGAACACCAAGATAGTGTCCAGAGCCGCAAGATAACATCGAAACCCCAATGTGTTGTACACGTCGGAACGCGTTTGGAGGATCCATGTTCTGGCAGCGCCGACGGCATCGCTAACCGTTTCCGGAAAACGCAAAAAAACGTAAAATTTTGATCGGAAAATTTTAGCAATATCGGTTAAAAAATCACTAGATCTTGACGATAACCCCAAACGTAGTACACACAAAATACGCGTCTCTTCGCGGGAACGAATGCCGCGCGCCGTCTTCCTACACTACCCTGTTCTCGAGATATGGGCGTTCCAAAGTTTGAAACTTAAATCGACGCTATGGCGTCCCGAGGTGACCTTTAGACGCGGGTCTTCCGACGAGAATCAACGTATAAAGCGCGATCGATATCTCTAACCTTTCCGAAGATATTGAGGTTCAAAGTTTCGGATATAAAAATGGTCCCTAGAGCCTTTCGTATAGTCCGTTAGACGCGCATCGAGACGCGAATCGATGATAAAAACACGATCCGATATCTTCTAACCGTTTCCGAGATATTTGAGGTCAAAGTTTTGAGATAAAAAATGTCCCTATGCCTTTGTGGGTAGTCCGTTGAACGCGCATCGTGACGCGAATCGAATGAAAAAAAGCACGATCCGATATCTTACCGTTTCCGAGATATTTGAGTCAAAGTTTTTGAGGTTTAAATCGACGCTAGAGCGTTCTAGATAGCCTATCAGATGCGCAGTTGTGACGACGGGATTCGATATGCTCAAAACCGGAACTCATATCGTCACGTCCGAGAATTCGCAAAAATGTGCTGAAAATCGTTAATTCCTATTTTCACCCCTAAATCGTACTTTGCGGCAAACTATCGCTCCCGATTTTGTTCTAGTGCGGTGCGCAATGTTCGCTGGTCGATGCATTATTTTGAGACCAAGCAGAACTCTCTAGCTACTGTCGGTCCGGAGTTATGTTAAAAAAACGAAAAAAACACGCGTTTCTGGCCGTTTTTCTTATTCCTGGACTAGATAGCGTCCAGAGCCGCTAGATTAACATCGAAACCCAATGTACGACTGTCGGACGCGTTTTTCGGCGAGGATTCCATTCTGGCAGCGCCGACGCGCTATCGTAACCGTTTCGGAAATATCGGCAAAAAACGTAAACTTTGATCGAAAATTTTAGCAGAATATCGTAAAAATCACCAATCCTTGAAGATAACCCCAACGTATCTACACATCAAAATACGCGTCTCTTCCGGGAATCGAATGCCGCCGCGTGGTCTTCACACTTACCGTCTCGAGATAGGCGTTCCAAAGTTTGAACTAAAATCGACGCTTAGCGTCCGCGAGGTGACCTAGACGCGTCTTCCGACGAGAATCGAAGGTATAAAGCGCGATGCGATATCTCTAACCGTTTCGAATATTTGAGGTAAAAGTTCGGATATAAAAATGTCCCTGAGGCCTTGCGTATAGTCCGTTAGACGCCATCGAGGCGCGAATTCGGAATGATAAAAGCACGATCCGATATCTCTAACCGTTCGCAGATAGTTGAGTTAAAGTTTTGAGTTTAAATCACGCTAGGAAGCGTTCAGATAGCCTATCAATGCGCATTGCGACGGGACGAATGCTCAAAACCGGAACTCGATCTCTAACCGTTCTCAATATTCGCAAAAATGTGTAAAATCTTAAATTCCTTATTTATCGACCTAAAATTCTTAATGCGGCGAACACCGTTCCGATTCGCTTCTAGCGGCGTCCAGCATGTTTCCCCTGTCGCGCCGGACTTTTGAGACCAAAGCTAACGCCGTTAGCTACTCCTCCGGAGTTACGTTGAAGAGACGAAAAAAACACGCGTTCTTGGCCCTTATTTCGTACCCAGGCACATAACCTCTAAATTCGAGAGGACACGACGACAGCACCGTAACCCTAACGTATTATATACTGTCGGACGCGTATGTCGACGAGGATTCCATATTGAGACGCCGTGGGCTAGCGGTCTCCGTTCCGGAGATATGGGCAAAAAACCGGAATTTATTGGAAATTAAGCAAAAAACGCTGAAAAATAGCCTAACGTCGAGATACCCCAACATATATAGGTCAAAGAAGCGTCTCCCTCGAGCGGAATCGAACGGCGCCCGGCGCGCCGTCCCCTACTATTACCTTCTCGAGATATGGCGTTCAAAGTTTGAATCCAGAAACGACCGCAAAACGTTACCCTAGAAGCGCCTTCGACGGGGAATGCGAATGGCGAGGAGCGCGCTTCGATATCTCTAACCCGTTTCCGAGATATTTGGAGTCAAAGTTTAAAAAATTAAAAACGCCGCTAGGAGCCTTCTAATAATAGATCCATTCAGACGCGCATTTTTACGGCGAATCGGATCTGAAAAAGCGCGGATCCGATAATCTCTAACCTTTCGAGATATTGAGGCTTAAAGTTTGACGATAAAATCGCCGCTAGAGCCTTTCCGGCATAGTCAATCAGAAGCGCATTTTATCGCGGAAATCGGGTGGGGGAAAAAAAATCGCAGAAAACCGGAACTCGCATATCCTCTTAACCGTTCCTCGAGAAATATTCGCAAAAATTGTGTAAAAAATCGCTTAAATTTCCTTATTTTTCGACCTAAAATTCTTAAATTTGCGAAGCGAACTTACCGTTCCGATTTCGGTTCTAGCCGCATACCAGTGTTCCCCTAGGTCGCCGCGGATCGTTTTGAGACCAAGCAGAATGCCCTAGCTACTGCCTTCCGGAGTTATGTTGAAGAGACGAAAAAAACACGCGTTTTCTTTGGCCTATTTATTACCCAGGCCACATATACCTGCTATTTCGGCAAAACGAAGGCACCGCAACCCTAAAACTTTCAATTATATACTGTCGGACGCGTATTTCGACGAGAATTCCATATTTAAAGGCGTGGCCCTTAGCGGTCCCCCTTCCGAGATATGGGCAAAAAACGATTGATGCGAAAATTAAGTCAAAATCTTCTAAAAATAGCCTAAACGTTGAGAAGCCCCCAACCAAGTTCTAGGTCGAAAAAGCGGTCTCATCGAGGGCGAATCGCAACGGCGCCGCGCCGCGTCCCTCTAGCTATTACCGTTCTCGAGATATGGCGTTCAAAAGCGTTTGAAACTTGAAAACGACCGCGCAGGTGACCACTAGAAGCGCCTTCCGACGGCGGAACGAATGGCGAAGCGCGCTTCGATATTCTCTACCTTTCCGAGATATTGAGTCAAAAAAAAAAAAAAAAAAAACATGTTTATGAAAATTAAAGCCGCTAGAGCCTTCTAATATGATCCATCAGACGCCGCATTTTGACGGCGAATCGAATGTGAAAAGCGCGATTCCGATAATCTCAACCGTTTCGAGATATTTGAAAGGTTAAAGTTTTTGAGATCGCCCTAGAGCCTTGCGGATAGTCCATCAAGAAGCGCATTTTTATCCGGGGAATCGAACGCAAAAACGGAACTCGATATCTCCTTAAAACCGTTCTCGAGATATCGCAAAAATGTGTAAAAATCGTTAAATTTCCCTTATTTTCGACCTGAATTAATTATTGCGAGCGAACTACCGCTTCCGATTCGGTTCTAGCGGGCGTCCAGCGTTTCCCCCTGGTCCGCCGGATCTTGGAGACCAAGCAGAAACGCCCTAGCTACTGCCCGTTCCGGAGTTTATGTGAGAGAACGAAAAAAAACACGCGTTTTTGGGCCTATTTATTACCCAGGCACATATACCTGCTATTTCGGCAGAACGAAGGCACCGCAACCCTAACTTATAATTACTGCGGAGCTATTTCGACGAGGAATTGTGCATATTTGAAAGGCCGTGGCCCTACGGTCTACCGTCGGAGATATTAGGGCAAAAAACCGAATTTTGATGAAAAATTTAAGCAAATCCTGAAAATAGCGCTTAAACGTGGAAGATAGCCCCAACAAGTTATAGTCGAAAGAACGTCTCCTCGAGGGAACGAACGGCGCCGCGCGTCCCTCTAGCTTTACCGTTCTCAGTATGGCGTCAATTGAAAATTTGAAAAACGACGCGAGTTACCATAGAAGGCCTTCCGACGGGGGAATCAATGGCGAGGAGCCCGCTTCGATATCTCTACCCGTTTCCGGATATTTGAGGTCAAGTTTTTGAAAAATTAAAACGCGCTAGAGCCTTCTATATGATCCATCAGACGCGCATTTGACGGGGAATCGAAGGTGAAAAGCGCGATCCGATATCTCTAACCGTTTCCGAGATTTTGGAGGTTTAAAGTTTTAGGTTTAAATCGCCGCTAGAGCGTTTCTGGATAGCCTATCAGAAGCGCATTTTTACGGGATTCGAATGCTGAAAACTCGGAACTCGATTCTCTAACCTTCTCGAATATTCGGCAATGTGTAAAAATCGTTAAATTTCCTTATTTTTCGCCTAAAACTAATGCGAGCGAACTACCTTCCGATTCGGTTTAGCGGCGTCCAGCGTTCCCTTGTCGCGCCGGATCTTTGAGACCAACTGATGCCAGTATGCCGTTCGGAGTATGTTGAGAGACGAAAAAAACAGCGTTTCTTGGCCTATTTCTTACCCCGGCACATAACTGCTATTCGGGCAGAACGACGGCACCGTAACCCTAACTTTATATACTGCGGACGCGTATTTCGACGAGGATTCCATATTGAGAGCGCCGTGGCGCTAGCTCTCCGTTCCGGAGAATGGGCAAAAACCGCGAATTTTGATGGAAATTTAGCAAAAATCGCTGAAAAAAGCCTTAAACGTGAGATAGCCCAAAATTATAGTTCGAAAGAAGCGTCTCCTCGAGGGGATCGAACGCGCCGCGCGCGTCCCTAGCTATACCCGTTCTCGAGATATGGCGTTCAAAGTTTAATCGAAAAACGACCGCGCGGTGACCTCTAGAAGCGCCTCGACGGGGAATCGAATGGCGGGAGCCGCTCGATTCTCTACCGTTTCCGAATATTGAGGCAAAGTTTTATAAAATTAAAAGCCGCTAGAGCCTTCTAATATGATCCATCAGACGCGCATTTTGACGGCGAATGTGAATGCGTGAAAAGCGCGATCGATATCTCTAACCGTTCCGAGATATTTGGGGTGTTAAAGTTTTGAGGCGTTAATATCGACGCTAGAGGCGTTTCTAGTGCTAGCCTATCAGATGCCATTTGCATCGGGATTCGAATGCTTGAAAACCGGAACTCGATATCTTCTAACCGTTCTCGAGATATTCGCAAAAATGTGTAAAAAGTCGTTAAATTTCCTTATTTTTCGACCTATAAAATTCTTATTTGGCGAGCGAACTACCGCTTCCGTTTCGGTCTAGCGGCGTCCAGCGATGTTCCCGCTGGGTCGCGCGCGGATTTGAGACCAATGCAGAATGCCGTCTTAGCTACTGCCGTTCCGAGTTATTTGAAGAGGACGAAAAAAACACGCGTTTCTGGCCTTATTCTTACCCAGGGCATCATATACCGCTCTTGGGCAGGTGAACGATAGCACCGTCAACCCTAACTTATTGTATACTGTCGGACGCGTATTTGAGCGAGGATTCCATATTTTGAGAGCGCCGTGGCGCTAGCGGTTCCGTTCCTGAAGATATGGGCAAAAAACCTGAATTTTTTGATGCAAAATTTAAGCAAAAAATCGCGAAAAAATAGCCTAAGCGTTGTTATAGCCCCAACATTTATAGGTCAGAAGAAGCGTCTCCTTGCGAGGGGATCGAACGGCCGCCGCGCGCGTCCCTCTAGCTATTACCGTTCTCGAGTATGGGGTTCAAAGTTTTGAATCTGAAAACGGAGCGCGAGGTGACCTTCTAGAAGCGCCTTCCGACGGGGAATCGAATGGCGAGACGAGCGCGCTTCGATATCTTTACCGTTTCGAGATATTTGAGGTCAAAGTTCTTGAAAATTAAAACGGACGCTCAGAGCCTTTAAGTATGATCCTCAGACGCGCATTTTGACGGCGAATCGAATGTGAAAAAGCGCGATCCGATATCTCTAACCGTTTCCGAGATATTTGGGTTAAAGTTTTTGAGGTTTAAATCGACGCTAGAGCGTTCTAGTATAGCCTATCAGATGCGCATTGCGACGTGGATTCGAATGCTCAAAACCGGAACTCGATATCTCTAACCGTTCTCGAGATATTCGCAAAAATGTGTAAAAATCGTTAAATTTCCTTATTTTTCGACCTAAATTCTTAATTTGCGAGGGAACTACCGTTCCGATTCGTTTCTAGCGGGCGTCCAGCATGTTCCCCTGTCGCGCCGATCTTTTGAGACCAAGCTGAACGCCTTAGCTACTGTCCGTTCCGGAGTTACGTTGAAGAGAGACGAAAAAAACACGCGTTTCTTGGCCTTATTCTTACCCAGGCACATTATACCTGCTATTCGGGCCTAACGACGCACCGTAACCCTAACGTATTATATACTGTCGGACGCGTATTTCGACGAGGATTCCATATTTGAGAGCGCCGTGGCGCTAGCGGTCTCCGTTCCGGAGATATGGGCAAAAAACCGGAATTTTGATGGAAAATTTAAGCAAAAAACGCTGAAAAATAGCCTAAAACGTCGAGATAGCCCCAACATATTCTAGGGGTCAAAAGAAGCGTCTCCTCGAGCGGAATCGAACTGCGCCGCGCGCGTCCCCTAGCTATTACGTTCTCGATATGGCGTTCAAAGTTTGAATCCAGAAAGCGTACCGCAAGGTGACCTCTAGAAGCGCCTTCCGACGGGGAATCGAATTGCGAGGAGCGCGCTTCGATATCTCTACCCGTTTCCGAGATATTTGAGTCAAATTTTGAAAATTAAAACGACGCTAGCGCTTCTAAGTTATGATCCATCAGACGCGCATTTTTGGACGGCGAATCGAATGCGTGAAAGCGCGATCCGATATCGCTAACCGTTTCCGAGATATTTGAGGTTAAAGTTTTTGAGGTTTAAATCGACGCTAGAGCGTTCTAGTATAGCCTATCAGATGCTATGCGACGGATTGGAAATGCTCAAAACCGGAACGATATCTTAACCTTCTCGAGATATTCGCAAAAAATGGTAAACGTTTGGGATTTTTTGCAGGCCAGAACGTTCTAGCTACTGTCGTTCCGAGTTATGTTAAAAAGACAGAAAAAAAACCCGCGTTTTCTTGGCCGTTCTTTATTCTGGACACGAGAAGAGTTCCAGAGCCGCAGATAACATCGAAAACCCCAATTGTTGTACACTGCGACCGTTTTTCGACGAGATTCCATTTCTGCGCGCCGACGCGCTATCGTAACCGTTTCGAAATATGGCAGAAACGTAATTTTTGATCGAATTAGCAATTCGTATAAAAAACACCTAAACCTTGAAACCCCAACGTGAAGCCACACCAAGACAAAGAAGCCTAGATTACATTCAACGAGATGTCGCATAATCTTTCTTTAGTGACCGTTGTTTGGCACATATATCTAAAACCCTGGTTCTGTGGAATATCCAAGAGACAAGATTTCGTTCAGTTTCCGATGACGCTGTCGCTGGCCGCCTTCATTTCTCTCCAAGCGTTATACCAAAGAAAGATCAACAAAACTCTAGTGAGTATCAGGCAGTTATCGATTAAAATAATCAATTGAATTTTATCGATCAAATCTCTTGTCTCCGCAGTTTTACCTTCTGTGTCGACAGCCATCCTTTTTTTTTCTTTTTAGGTGGTTAATTAATAAGCTTTAATAGATTTAGTAGTGTTATTTATTTATCATAGATTTGTAGACGTTAGTGAAATATCAGTTAATTTAAATATATATCGCCGGTTTATTTCTCTAAACCCCGACGGCATTTTAATATAATTATGTAGAACAACGCTACAGTATGTAATTTATTTATACGAATAGTGCACAGTTTAGTTCCTTATCGCTGTGATCGCTCTTGATGAAACGTCATCGTCGACGCAGAAGTATTCGTCGCCGTCCTTTTGCAGTGGTTTGTAGTTACCGTTTATGGCACAAGCCATGCAGTCCCGCCTGGGTGGCCGCCCGTTCGTCGCGTGCGCAATCTGAGAACAAACCGCAAGACATTGTTAATGCCGTTACAAGATGATTCTTGTATATACGTACTGCAATTCATCCTTTCTGTGGGATCTACGAATTCCGACGAGTAAGACCCTAAATTCGAACCGTCCGCCGATACGCAGTAGCCTCTGAAAGGTATTTTCAAATAGTATCTCGTAAATTGTGTTTTCCGTTAAGAATTCTTCAAAGAAATGAAAAACAACAGACGATTGTACGGGCAATCTGTGATATTTTGGCTATAGGGATATACCGTGCGCGCCATCCCAAATACGAACAATTAGGTATGTATATGTTGTAGTTAATATCAACTTCTGCTGTTAAAAGTTCATAAGTCACTCAATCTTATAGTTGTGAATTTTACAAACTTATCCAAAAAAAAAAAAAAAAACGATTAGGAAATATATAGGTTCCTTATTTTCTGATAACCCTCGTATTCGTTTTGTAATTTCTGTTTCTTAGGAAACGTATCAATAAAATATATCATGCCATATCACCAATATGAATTATTATTATCGTGAATTATGACGCCTCCACGTCGCAGCACAAAACTAAACTATCTTCCGACCGAGGTTCCGATGAATAGGGCTTTATATGAACCATTTAATGTTTTAAGGATAGCAACTCCATTTCTCTTACGCTTCAAGCCGGATACATGTTCCAATAATCAAAATATCGCAAATTGTCTCTCACACTCACATGATTTTTGTTTCATTGCCCCATTTTATTTCTTTCAAAAGTTATTATTTGCGACCGCACTATACATATATAGGTGTCCCACCGAACTGGGTCATTACACTTTTTTGAACTTCCAGTAGGAATTTGATTTTGAAACTTGCAATAATATAATCATGGCCTACTACTACTGTGATCTATTTAAGGAAAATATTTTCAACTTTATAACGCTCTCGGTATACCATCAGGGTATTTTTATCAACTTTCTTATTTTAAACGGAATTGTTCAATTTTCACTGGAATTTACCGAGTCATTTGCAAATAGTTCATATCAAGGTTCCCTATCGCTAAACTTAACTGTTTTTGAGATATTTACAGTTTTGTTAATTTTTTTTGCACTCCTAAAAATAAAATTAAATAGTTTATGATGAGGTATCAAATACTTAGTGATTCTACTAATGTCGATACGAGTCGAAAGATGTATTAGGTAGGACACACGAGATGTTATAGCATCGATAATCACCGAGTCACATACAGGATGTTCAAAAACACATCTCCAATATGGATAACTTTAAACCAACAATTTTTTTTTCTTTTACATGAAGCATGGTATTTTTAACTACAGCATTCAATGTAGCGTAAAATTCTACATAGATTGATTTTAGAGTTTGGTATACCTATTCTTGATAGTATTTAAAATATTAACACTCCTTTTCTTGAATAAAATTATTAATAATATACCTAAATTCCAAGTTCCAAGCAAATAAATAGAGTTTTTTTTTCTTACGAAACACTCTCTATATTATTTGCTTAACCTGCAATAAAGCATAATTTCTTACTAACAGGGAATGTCTTCTAATTGCAGAGAAGGTACATGGGATTTAATGACCCAATTCGGTGGTGGGACCTGTGTATTTATACAATGTTTGTCCGTCACGTACATTCCGTTCAGCATTTTGTAGGGTCCGTAGGAACCGTCGTACTGACATAGAACTGTGGGAAAGTTTAATCTTTGCGTTCCATGAGCCTCGAATTCATCCGCGACCTTTTTTTGGGCGTACAATTGGCTCTCGCATTGCCTCAGGTATTGAGATCCCACTGTGGTTTCGTTATCTGATGGACAATAGAAAATGTATTTTTCTCATGTTGGGCAGCTCGCATTGATATTATTCCAAACTTGAACGTTCTTATTACGGGAGTAATAATATCCGGTGTTGTCTCGTAGGTAAGAGCAGATATCTGACAAATATATTTAAAAGATATATTTGTCAGATATCGTATAATAGAATCCTTTGTGATATAATTGCTTTATTTGTACATATATAAAACTCGAACGATCGTCAATAATCGAATGATTTCTTTTCCGTTCAGAAACTAGGCGAGGAAATTGTTACAATACATCACGGGATCCAGACATATTCTGTGAAGCTTAAGTGCAATACCCAACAAATTTATTGCCGTGGTCAACGGTAATTTTTTTTTTTTTAAATAAAATTACAATTGGAAAAAACGTTTCCAGTACAATGGTGAATACCAGAAGCAATTAGGGAGACCCATTGAGATTGTATGAAAGGAAAACATTACGGTTTACACGTTAATTTTTTTTTTTTTTTGAAATTTAATAATCCATCTTACCAAAATGAAACACTTTATGTGTGAATAGCTGAATTTGTGTGTTTTACGCGACTTCTGCAGCAATAGATATAAGGTCAACACAATGGATAAACTTGAACAAAAGATATCGGAACGATGCAAACCTGAGAGAGCAAGAAAGAAAATGTCGGTGCCTATAAGCGACAAAATAAAGAACACGGTATCTTATTCTGTCTCGCACTGCACTTAGGCTCGCATCGTTCGGATACTTTTTCATTGAAATTGTGGGAATTTTAAATTTGGTTACCTGTGTAGATATAGGTACGCGGCATCACGTAACTTGAACGGCAAATACTTACAGCATGGCAATCTAGTCATCAAACTGGCAGGAACTACGAGCGACGTAAGATCCCCCGTCTTCGGTTCCACGCACCAGCACTGTTCCGATAGCACGTCGCATTGTAACGGATCGTAATTACCCATGCTGTCGCAATGCAGGCTCACGAAAAAATATTTGTCGGCTTCTTCCATTTCGGCCCTGTGTCTGCTGCAAGCTAAAACGAGATTTCCGCGAGTTTCAACCAAGTTTCGACCGCTGATCTAATGCGCCACCGATAACATACCGCAAGTCATGTCCTCAGCATCTAACGAAGGGGCTTCGCCAAAGATCCTATTACCTTTTCCGTCGAAACAGAAACATCTGCAACGTTATTCTCTGGATTCTATTCTATTCAATTATATGTTCTATTTCAACAGTAATTCTGAATGCTTCAGATGTCATTCAGATTAATGAGTTTTATTTCAGAAACTGTCAATTGTAAAGTTAATTTCGGAATATATCAATTGTAATTCAGGGAAGGCCTATTTTTAACTAACAGCTTCTTGAGGATAACTGAACTGGAGTTCAGTAGTCCATCATCGACCATTGTCGGTCCTTTACGATGCCTTACTAATTTGGTACAGTTTACAGGTTGGAACAGAACTAAACCGGAAGAAAGCCAACGCTGCGGTTCATTTAGGAGACTTTTATAAAGCCAGATATACATTGGGACGAAACTAAACCAATAATTTTCCACTACTGTTTTTTTTTTTTTTTTTTAAGCCAGACGTGTTAAGCGGTGATCTACATATAGAGTATGATGTAGGACAGAATATTACTATTTATTATATTTTGAAAAAAGAAATGTTCTCATGAAGGTAAAGTAAATACATAGATAAACTTAAGTATCTAGTTTATTAGCCACTTTAGTTAGACAAACATTTCTTTTTTTAATATTGCTTATTTTAATATATTCAATATCATTAATAATATTCACAGTAAAAGCTGTGCTGGCTCAACGATGATATAATGCTAACAATTTTAAATACACATTTTCGATTTAATGTTCACTGCTGGCAGCCATTGCCAATACGTTGCCGACTGTTCCATCACTTAACCAGATGATGGCTGACAGTGTTGTGTTTGTTGGGTACCTTTTCGAATTTTATTCATAATACACGTAGGATATTCCAAAAGCGTTAAAAAGTTGAGCTTTTCTTTAAAAGGAATTCCGTGCATATTATTACATTTTGGGATTCCCCGATCAAAATGTGTTTGTTTTAATCAGGTTATTAACATCTATAACACTTCAAAGTTTTTTTTTTTTTTTTTATTTCAGTTTTGTAAAGATCTAAACGTCTAACTGCAGTTTTATCGGCCTATCTGGAAACATGGTTTAGGATAGATACACCTGAATTCAGCGGCGCCTGGTGCTTACGTTTCACAAATGGACCATAACAATGATGGAATTTCTTCGTAAAAGCTCGTAACATTTTCGTATTTCGGACGATAGCACACGAACCTCAATCATTGTATTGGCTCCGCCTGTGACGTATGCACCGGCTGTCACTGCCTGAATTACAATATGAAATCATTCCGAAATGAAATAAATAATCTGATTTACGATTGACCCTTTCCGAAATGAAATGAAGCCCGTCTCTAATCTGAATTACATGTGACGACGGTTATTTCCGTCAAAAATCAACTTTACGATTTCCGCATTACAGTTAGAAATGGTGTAGGAGATTAGCCAACCTTCCGTTAGCGGCCTCGCCTTTGCACTGTTTTGGTGCCCAGCTCTCGTCCGGTAGACATTCTGGCTTCCATCTAGCGTCGGCGTATTTATCGTTCGATAAATCCACATAATACCTGTAACACGAGTCTGACGAGGCATTAATCAAAGTCGAGAACAAGTTTATACTATCGTAACTTACCACCATTTAAATTGCACGACGTACCGACACATAGATAACCGAAAGGACACTGTGGAACACCACAGCTCATGGTCCTGTGAAAATAAGAACAAACATTTTCCACCACCGTGAATTAAACGAGTATCAATAATAACCTACTGCTCGCTTCCACGCAACCCGGAAAACAACTGTTAATACCACCATCTTCCCTATAATACAAGTTATCGCTTCTTTCACAATCTTCGGGTGCCAAATCGGTTACTAGGGGGTACTCGCAGAAGTACTCGTCTGAGCATAGCACGATATTACCCAAATAGTATAACAAAAGGAGGAGATCCAACAAACGGCTCATATTTAACAAATTTACGGAACGACACAAAAATAACGATACAAAGAAACGCTACAAATCAACAACGAAACCTATCTCACTGGTGATAAGATATAACTATGTGAATGATGGTAAGATAACGACACCTCTCTGCCGATTTATCGCTCTAATAAAGAACGTAGTTTATTACTATTACACCTGTGTGTGATTATCAATCTTATTTATCGAATTCATATAGGTTGATATGGGTATTTCCGGTAAAAAAAAAACGTGACGCGACGCCGATCTTCCTCCGCCAATGTATTTTAGGGAAATCGGAGCTGATTGCCACCGGTCCTTCAGCTAGAGTCGAACAGGGGTACTTGATTTGTAAAATTAACAAAAGGCAGTTACATGAGAAAATCTACTTTATATAGTAATTATTTTCATGTTTGTAATTTATTTCATTTTCAAGTTTTAGGTTCATTTGGATTGATTTCTCCATAGTTTCGGTAACGTTACAGCCGCGTTTATTAAATTATTTGCTAATTATCAATTTGCCATCGCGTGTTTTGTTTCGAGTTAGCCTATTTAAGACAGAATCGATTCAAATTTCGCAGATATCCAAACTTCTTCCTGACCCAACTATAGACCGTAGTCGCCCCTACAGGTATGACACGTTTTTTTATTTTGTAATTAGGGCGTGACACGACGTAACTTCACGATACAAGCACCAAAAAACCGCGCCTCTAAACATATATGTAATTCCGCAAGAGATGATTATGTTTTTGCTGCATTTGCTTTAATTTATTATTCTCGTATATGCTGGAATAATATATATATATATTTGACATTTCACGTTTGGCTTTTAAGTGAGCATATATTGGTTTTAATAAAAGTATAATATAAGGCATTAAATTTTGAAAGTCATACGTGTGAAAGAAATTAAAAGAATGAAGTTTACAGTTTCCTGTATTAAATTAGTTTTGATCCAGACTTAAACTTTTTATAACATACTGATTGATAGTCAGTTGGTATTTTTGCTAAATAAAACGCGATGAAAGTTTGCTTAGTTTACAAAATGCGTTATAATATCAAATAATATTTACAATAAAATCATATGCGTGGTTAGTGACAATGCTAAATAATATCACAATACTTTTACATCATATTTTTTCTGTTGTTCAATAAACTCAATGTTGACAAAAATAGTTCGTATTTGCTTTTTAATGTTTTAAAAAAATATATGTAAATATTGGGGTAATAACCTCATGCTGAAAATTAATATATTCACCTAATCTAACAATTCTTTCAGTGATTTATTCTTAGTTAAAAATGATCTAAATCCCATCAGGGTTTCCTTTTGGAAATTTTCATATTCACGGTTGTCTACCCTGATCGCGAAAAAAATCCTTATTTTCGAAATGTCAAAGAATGCCAGTTGTTTGTCGTGCGCTAGAGGTTAGAATCATTGATACTCACTGATTAGCTATTTAATGAGACTATTATGGCGAAATATTTAGCACAAATTATAATAGCAGGCTCCCAAATTGTCGCCAGAGCATTCGCTAGGGCGGTTAGGGAAGAAATCGCAGCTTCGCAAGACGCAGCAAAGAGGTTAGGTAGTCACAAAACTAGAGCCGAAAGATTGTCAAACGTTAAGAGCGGCATCACGCTGGAAGAGGCTAAACAGATTTTAAACGTAGATAAATTAGACAAAGCAGATATTGAGAAGAAATTCGAAATGCTGTTTAAAGCCAATGAGAAGGCAAATGGTGGCTCATTTTACATACAATCAAAGGTTTTCCGAGCTAAGGAGAGGATAGATATGGAATTCCACGACGCTAAGGAGAATCAAGGTGACACAGTGAAAGAGAAACCTGACCATAAAACTTAGCATAGTGTACCAAATATTTTAGGAATAATTAATTGTTGTTAATAATCGCAAGTGTGATGATGCTGTACATAGTTCTTTTAAGGATGAAATTGTATGTAAATAAAAAAAAGGCTAAAATTAGATATATGCAAAAATGTTTATTTTAACTAATATTTACAGAAATTCAAATTTCTTCAAATTCAAATCTATTTAATTATTGAAGAGGCTTCTTGTACATGTTTTTGCTTGTGTGTACCATCACAGAAAGGTCTATTATTCGTCTGTTTGCAATTGCATATCCAATATTCTTTGGATTCGGCCACAGTAAAGCGAATCGGCCTAAAACAGAAGAACTTGTTATACGAATATGTTAGTATTATTCCAATCTTTCTACTTTTGCTTAATTTTCAATTCCTTAATGTTATGTGTACCATCACAGAGAGGCTGCTTCTTAGCTTTGCCGCATAGACACCAAGAGTATCTTTTACCTATTCAAAACAAAATCAAATATATGACAGCCGATATTTATCACAGACATAATTATTCTATTTCACCTGCTTCTAAAGCCATCTTGAAGGGTTTTTTATCGTATATAACACCGTTCTCTTGTTGTGCGTCCGCAGAGATTACACCCTTTAATTCATTTTTGGGTATATCGTCGGAATTTTTAGAAAATCCTGCCTGAAATTTATAGGTTAGAAGCCCCTAAAAGTGTCACACGTTCAAAAATACGAACTTTGCCAATGGCGTATTGATTCGAATACAATCTAAAATTAAATTTCCTCGCCATGCAATTAATCGCCATTATTTATATTCTAATATATTGGAATTTCAAATTTGAGTTTGAAAATTTGATTGCAGTCCAATTATTATTTTTGAAATAGAATTTGGGGTTATTTAACGTACGGTTGGCACAAAGTGCGTTAAAAGTAAACGGACGACGGTTGGTGGTACTGCGTTATTCGAAATTTGACAACTGAATTTACGATTTTGAGTGTTTTAAATATTTTTTATATAAATTTTGCTATTTCTGCATATATATTGCCCGAATCCCGTGTCTTTAAAAATGACGGCACGCTCAATTTTGCAAGTGTTCGACAGGTATCAAAAAGAACGGGTAGCTTTCGTTCAAAACATCGCCGAATTGGCCATTCGCCCTCAGAACGTTGATATTTTGAATCAAGCTCACGTTTTGGGTCGGTTTCCCCTCTAAATAGAGTTCCTATTTTTACAAAAGAATTTATTGCAGAACTGTTACGGCCGCTTTTAACAGATATTTGCGTCCAAATACAACAATGCGCTATAATTGCTCTGGGAAGATTAGTGAATCACGATGTAAAAATGGCACAGCAGATTTTAAACCAGGATTTTGTACCTTTGCTCATACATAATATCGACAAGAAAAATGTGTATATATATCGGAGATGAGTCAATTGAGGTTAGTATAATTAAAATTTTTATTTATTTACAGAAATATTACAAGAAAGCGGTATTATTTGTATTGCGATCCATATGCAAACATCACGCCGACATGGCTAACGTCGTCGTGTCATCTTCGGGGGCCTTAGAAGCTTTGACGATCTGTTTAGAGGATTTCGAACCGATTGTAAGTTAATTATTTTTGGTAAGACTTCCGTAAGAGGACCGCTGATTTGGTGATTTATATGCATATTAACGGAAATAGCATGTGTCCCTGAGCGTAAAATAGCATATTCATTTTTTGAGCAAATGAAAAGAGAGACCTAAAAACAGTGTTCGAAAAGTGCTATTTCGAGGTTATGTGCGAAGCGTTTTTGACGGATTTAACATATGGTCAGATATGGTGGTATCGATATGGGAGGAAAAGTTACTATAAGTGCCCAAATTTTAGATAAAACAGGCGCCAAATACAAACTTATTTGTTAAGTTAATGGGAATCAATTGTAAATTAAAGTAATAACTAAGCAGTGGTTCGATACAATATCCTGAAATTTGTTTGTTTTAAAGTATTTGTTTATTTTTAACACTACAATTGTAAGAATTATCATAAGTTGTCACATTTCCCATTATCGGTTTGTTATAATTGGTTGGTGTATCAAATTCATATTTCATATAGATGATTCATAGGAAGTTTACATAGAAACTGTATTATATTGTGAAGTCTACATAGTAAGTAAAGCATTAATAAAAAGATGAATGACTTGTTTGAATAAATGAATTTGTCAATATAATAAGGTGTGGAGTTATGCTATTTCCGTTAGTATGCATAGAAATCGCCAAATCAGTGGTCCTCTTACGGAAGTATAGCCTTATTTTTAATTATAACAAAATCTTGACTAAACACTGTACTTAGGTGAAAGAAAATGCAGCGTGGGCGCTTGGATACATTGCCAGGCATAACGCAAACTTAGCTCAAAGCGTTGTCGATACGGGAGCTCTACCTCTGTTGGTTTTATGTTTGCAAGAGCCAGAAATAACTTTACGACAGATTGGGGCCAGTGCCGTTTCGGATATCGCAAAACACACTGTCGAATTGGCTCAAAGTGTCGTCGATGCCGGTGCTGTACCGTATTTAGCGAAGAGTTTAAATAACCCGGATGAAAAATTGAAACGACAGATCTTATCTGCGTTGAGTAAGTTTTTATTATTCCTTCATTCTGCTCATTCAACTTTTTTGTTTACTATCTCTTTCTCTTCTACACTATGTCCATCTCCTTCTCAAGTCTTTCATTGTGGTTTTTCGAAATCTCCGTAAAACAAGAACATGTGTCGCTCAATAAATAAATAAATAAATAAATAAATAAATAGTGATTATGTTTAGTGAACGTGACCGTTAAAATTCCAATTTTTTCAACGCTTATTCTCTGTTACGAAAAGGTAGCATAGCGAAACACAGTACGGAGTTGGCAGAAGTCGTCGTGGAAGCTGAAATCTTCCCCAGCGTTTTGATTCATATGGCTCACGCTTGCCCGATAGTACGCAGAAACGCGGCAGCTTTGGTCCGAGACATCGTAAAGCACTCTTTAGAATTGACACAGCTCGTAGTGAATACCGGTGGCATCGGCGCTTTGGTCGAGTGTATCGCACACCGACAGAAGAATCGAAAATCCCATGTACAACAGCTATCGGATATATTTGCGGTAAGTAGTATAAATATCCCAGATAACAATTTAAGGTTTATACAAGCCTTTTTAAAGGTTGTTTCGACAAGGGAAAAAGCTTGTCAACATGCTTGTTATGGCAAGGGTGCAAGCTTGCTGCAAGGTTGTGACAAGCTTGCTAGTTGACACAGGACAAGGTTTTTCCCAAGCAAGGTTACAGGTTAAGCTTGTCTGTAAAAGCATATGACAAGGTTGGAATGACAATGTTGAGCCAAGCTTTAGAGAAGGCCTGTACAAACCTTGATAAAAGTTTGTAACAATCAAAACAAAATAGGAATTGGATATTAATTTCTTCTTTTTCTTGGTTTCTAGGTCATAAAAATATAGAAATGTACATTAACAAGGACGTTTCGTTTTAATTTCAAGAGCTTTTTCAAGATATATGTCAAAATATAAATTATAAATTGCGTAAATTATAAAATTTTTTTTTTTATTTAATAAACAAAACATTGTTTACTATGAATTTTGAATATATCGTTATGTTTTATTTAAAGATAGCGTTTCAAAATAGTATGTTTTGATTATTTGTTGTTAATAAAATATGAAAAATTGAATTTTGTAATTAAATAGATATTTAAAAATATTGTATTTAGCTCTAAAATTAAGTTATATAGTTTTGTGAAATATTGTATATTGTAATATGTCTATTTTATGGTTAACTGCTTTTGTATGTCTATAAATTTAAATTATTTCCAATAAACTTCATTTTATAGCTAAATACAATATTTTAAAGATCTATTTAATTACAAAATTCGATTTTTCATATTCTACTAACAACAAATAATCAAAACATACTATTTACGCTATCTTTAAAAAAAAACATAAGATATATTCAAAATTCATAGTAAACAATGTTTTGTTGAATTTTGAATTATGATTTTATCATTTATTAAACAATTTACTTATAATTTACACCATTTACAATTTATATTTTGATATGTATACTTGAAAAAGCTTTTGAAACCAAAGTGAAATGTCCTTATTAATGTACATTTCCATATTTTTGACCTAAAAACCAAGAAAATGAAGAAATTAATACCCAATTCCTATTTTGTTTTGATTGTTGTAAGCCTTTATCAAAGTTTGTATAAGCTTTCTCTAAAGCTTGGCTATAGTCAAGAAAAGGAGTTGGGTATATGACTTATTCATGTGACTTTGAAAATTACTAAAATATTTTAAGGAAAGATATAACCAGCAAACTGAAACCAAATAAAATTTCGTACAAATAAACTTTATGTAACTTCCAAGTGCTTCCAAAAATGTTTTTTGCAACATTATTACTAAACGAAACTCTGAGAGAATTTTAGTAAATTAGATATCATTTGCGTAAAATATTTTAATTGTTTTCAAAATCACATCTGTTTGCATCAAGTAAAATTGCTAGAATTCAAATAAAATTAGAATTTCAGTATTTAATAAAAAAAAAAACTTCTACATATTTATATATACATATTTAGATTGCGTTTTTATATTTATATAGAAAAACACTATAATCTATTTTCCTTTGCCATCGTGTTGCCGCGATTCTCTGTAATAAAAAAAGGACAACTATTAAAAAATAAAACAATACCAGAGATGGGAAGACAGGGGAAACGGCTATCAGTTTCCCAAGAGTCAACAAGTCGTCGTGGATATTATGAAAAGTAACTGTTTCCCCCGTTACTACAAAATACAAACTACCTTATTTTTACTATACTTAGTGGTTATTAAATAAAAAACTCACCAAAAATAATTTTAAGCATTTCAGTCTTCTGGAAAAGGTTTTTTAAGCTTTTTCCTGTTAGAGAAGGATTTGCGTCAATATTGTCCTCTAGTGGTTTTTTTAGGATGTTTGATGTCAAACTCTTAACGTTCCTTCCATGGGTTGATATCAAATATCGAATCTGTAAATTTTTTGTTGGAATTAATTCAATAATGAACATCATGGTTTCGGACTTAGAAATAAACTAGGTGATAATTTAAATAATATCAATTACTCACCAACTTTTTTTCTCCAAGAAGAGTTTTCAACTATTTGATGGTTTACTAATGTCATAGAAGCTTCTATATTTGCTGAAAAAGAATTTCATAAGTTATGAAATTGATTCTCCTCTTAATCCTTATTAGTTACTATATATGTAATGCCTGTTGTATTGCGGCAGTCTGTTGGCCCAAATCTAAAACCGTATCCATTTTAGTTTCTAAATGCTCTGCTATGAAGAAAATCTTCTAAGACCTTCCACATTACTTGGTTAATTTATTTGGTGATGCTCATTACTGTAATCGGTTCCTAAAAAATATTTGATAACATTAGAATGATTCTTGAAATAGAAGATACAAATATATATATATATATATATAATATTCTTGTTCATTATAACACTGAATTATATGTATATTTTGAATTTATTGAAAAATCCTATTACACTGTCATTAAAACTGAAAAAACTCAAACATTTAATTATTCAAAATTCTGAATTTATATAAATCAAATTATACCACAAGCTAGCTAGCTAGCAAATATAAACTATAACTTTTTAAACTAAGTGGATTGGCTTATGCGCTTATGGTGTGGAAAATTAGGTTAGAATTATATGCAATAGTTGGGGCAATTTAATACATGTTCTTTTTTATTTATTGTAAGTGATGTTTACTACGGTATTCGCAGGAACGGTATATATATACGGTACAATAGTAAATCAAATGGAAATTAGTAGAAAATATTATACCGAGCCTGGCTACGCACATCTCCATTTGTTTTCTCTGTATACAATTCGGTTCATCGGTTAGAATTATAAACTATTGATATTCTTGAAGCAACAATGCATATCTAGTAAAAGATATAAAATTAGATAATACTTACTTTTGCATGGAAGATGTTTTAAACTATTATACACTGAAACAGCTCAAACGCATACGACACAACTGAACATAACAAACAATGGCGGTCGATGACAGAATAGCGGAATGGCGGTTAAACCAAAAAAAAATCAATACTCGATGAACGATTGACGCCGAATCACTCCGGAAATACACGAAGTCACCGTACCATGATATAATAACTTTGTCGCAACCATTTCGCAACCTTGCATTAACCCCAGCATTAACCTTTTACTGTTAAGCTTGTCTGGACAAGGTAAAGTTAAGCAAGGGGCAAGCTTGTCGTAAGCTTACGTGTTATCTGGGATTGATATATTCTATATCAGCCACTCTTTGGTGATCCGGTGTACCCCCGTATATTATTTAGGCCACTCTGATTTGATCGCGATGTCCGTCATCGGTTCCGAAGGTGTCCTACAGCTGCGAAATATCCTGGATACCTCCAAAAATGATGCGGTGTTAGCAGTAACGGCTTGGACTCTGGGACAGATTGGGAAACACAGTCCGGAACATTCGAAAGCTGTCGCTGCGGCTGGAGTCTTTCCGATCCTTTTAAAAATTTTATACTTCCATCAACACCTCCGAGGATTTGAAATATAAGAGCAAGTCTACGTTGAAGCAGTGCTTGCAGAAATGCCTGCTGATGTCCGCCTTGGAGCCGCTCATTCCAGATTGCCCAAAGAATATTTTGAAATACGTCTTGGGGCAGTTTAGTAAGGTAAGATGCTTTTTTTTTATAATCCATGTTTGATTCTATGCGAGTGTAAGGTAGAAAATAGAAATATCGCCGGTCCTTTCTTTCTCACAAAATTCTTTAATGCAGCTTCCATGTTAAATTTTGTAAACAAGTTTTATTTTTTACCTTGCAAGCTCCTTTGTTTTTGTTTGTTTTTATGAGGTGATGGAACAGAGAAATATATTTTAAAAAAATTGTTTATTATAAAAGATTCTTTTGCGTTATACAGAAGCTCATTTTTCAGTGATGGCGTTTTGTGATAATATGTACAGGTGTCCCATCGAATACTTGGTCTTCGATTATAGCTCTATTTTTAATTTAAAAAAAAGTCTCTTAAATCTTTTACAGAATTCATTGTTGCATAATCTATAAAAATATTTTTGACTATACAGGCTGTTATAAAAGTAGGATAAGTAGCATAGTTACTCTGTAATTTTTAATACAACACCCTATATGTCATTCCATTTTTAAAATCTACGAAGAAAAATAACATCACTTTATACAAGCTACTATATCTACAATGTCTTATATCAGAAAGGCCCTGCTGCAAGGTTTCAGTTAAGGCGGCGTAGTTTATATTCATAATTAAGTATCATACATACACACTTAGTTTGATACAACAGCGAAATTAAATTCGATTTAATTGTATAGAGGTGTCCACTATAGTCCTGAAAATTTGCTTTACTTTAGTCCAAGGTAACTCGATTTTTTTAAATGGCAACGTATATCTTTGCACATGCTTAATTAATTATTTTTAAATAAATCCAATGAATTTTCCATTGATTTTCAAGTCAGCGTAATATATAAACACGATATAATTAAACGAAGCCGCAAATTCAGTAAGCAGACATCCGTACAGATCGTAAAATACAAAACTGATAATAGGTTTTTTAAAAATGGCAAGAAATTTATTGTCATTCGTCTATGATTATCAGACACTCTGTTATGGTAATTGTCTTATCGTAATAATTAAAAGTGAAAACTATCAAAAAATAATTTGTTTTATGTAATATGTTTTCGGTGATTTCTTTTTTTCGGGAACTACTTAAAGCAACTTGTGTTCAAAAAAGAGCCATCTACAGAGGAAAGGATAGAATGAGGGAGGCTTCCATTCATTTCGTAGAATTGCTGATAAAACTACCCCAAAATTTACAAAAGAGAGTAACAGAAAGAACATCTGCTATGATTTTTGATAATTAAAGATGATTGCTACGCGTAAATACTTTTAATTAATGATGCATTTTGTTGTGGTTTAATGCTCATTTGTTTTTATTTTAACGGTTAATGAATAAAATATATACTTATCCATATTGTCCCAATAATTTAATTATGTACAAAATCTTGCATGAGCTATCATAAATAAACGTTTAGTATAAATTGAAAGGGTTTTGTGTAATGGTTGATTTAACATAAGCAAAGATATAGGGTGCTATTTTTAAAAAAAAATCAAGTTATCTAGAGCTAGAAGAGCTGCGTAGAATTTAAAAATGGAATAATATATTTAAAATAACGGAATAAGTATGTGTTTTCCAACTTTTCGAACATCCTGTAGAATAAAAAATATTTCCAAGTTATGCAGCATTGAATTCTGCAAAATTTTTATACAAAATACTTTTTCCTAAAAACAAAAATAAAGCTATAATCAAAGACTCAGTCTTCGGTGAGGCATCCTGTACTTATAGATATATAATAATAATATTAATATTTTTTATACACATATTTGCACAAATTTACATATTTTTTTACATTTTTTCCTCGTATATATTGCGGGTGTCAAAAATATTGTATAATATTTTTATTTGTTACTGGATTTTTATAAAATCCCAATAAAGCAGAAACTACCGTCAAAAATGAACTTGCGACCCATTAAATGCAATTTATTTATACCGTGCATATGCACAGGGCGAGCATTTAAAATTGAATACGAGACGAGAGTAAAACACCCTATCTATACTAAAAAGAGAGTACTAAAATGTTGAAAGCCACACTTAAATAAAAAATCATCGCTTGTTATTTCGAAAATAACTGGCTCACTCTTTACACAGAATAAATACATTTACAACATTTTATGCTTAAAGTGAAAAAATCGCGGCTATTTCTTTGTGATACTCGGTTTATTTGCTTAATAATGTTCAACAGATTAGATGTTTTGTGTTAATTATTTTTCTGACATGATTTTATACATTTAAGTATAGCTGCTAACTCTGAACAATTCTCCCTCCCTGCATATGACAAGTACTCAAATTTTCAGCACTACTGGCAATTTTATAATAATCCATAACAAAAAGAAATCTCTATACAGTGGGTACTTTTTGACACACGCTGTATATTTCTAATATAATAATTTCCTTATTATTGGTAACAATATAGTACAAATATCATTTAATAATAATAATAATAATAACAATATATAAATACAAACTACTATAGTACTATCATAAACAACTAATTTTTAAAATATATCCAACGAAATCGTGAGTTAACCGGGTCATATAAATACTTATATACAGGCTGATATATTAATAACAACAAATACAAAATAAAATTGACATCTGACATTGACGGTTGACAGACGGTAACAAAATCTCACGTTACGAAACTTTATTTACGTGTTTATATACATTTTACATGCACTGGTTATATTATATAAAACATTTTCTAATTATATTTTTCCTACTATCAGCCTTTTTATTCTTGGATTAATCTTAATTTTAGGATAGCTTCTTAATGTAATCGGTGGGTGGGTGGTTAGGTGGCGGTATTTTTTTTTTTTTTGGTAATACATTCCCTAGGAAAATGGATGATAAAATTTTGGGACGGTGCATTTATTATTACGTTACATTTTCAATGGTTGCATGCTCCTGATGGTACTTTTCGTAGAATTCGGTGTTGGGGATGATCTGTAATGAAAAGAGGATGAAATTAGTTTTCATTGCACAAAATCTACACCTGTACATAAGGTCGAGTCGTGATATGAAAAATTTCGGCTTAAAAACGGGTTCAGTTCGTGAAGATATTGCCAACTCTTTAAATTTTTTTTTTTTTCGTGTCAAACGCTTTCTAATAGATTGCATCGTAACAAAACAAAAGAACAATACAAACTTTTTCTCTCGACTTTACTCCCCTTCTGAATTCTCAAAATTCTAAATCGCTCAAGTTTTGTATATGAACAATCAACTCAAAAAATAATGACATGACTTTTGCGGTATATGGCAAAGATACCGCAAACTTGCGCATAGATTCGCAGAATTTTAACTTTGTAATTTCCCCCAAAAGGTTAATTAAGCATAAGAACAAATTTGATTTTTTTTTTTTTTCAAAATTTTATTCAAATCAAATATTTGCATTTTTTTTTTTTATTTTTGTTATCATTGACTTTAGTTGTATAGTTTTCGAATTACAACTGTTTCTCATCAAAGATTTAAAAATCACGTACTTCAAGAAAGCAATCCTACGGTCAAACGCCTTCAAACAACAATTTTTTTTTTTTTTGTGTAGATTGAAATTTACATTTCCAGAATTTGATTTTGGTTTTTTTTTTCCCCCGCCAAAAGATCAAATTTAACAATAATTTATAGAATTTGCGATTCGCAATCGTTGGTAGATTAAGGGAAGATATATGTTAGTTTGTCATTATTTTTTGAGTTGAGTGTACACGCTGCGACCTTCTCCACGTAAACGAAAACCAGAAACCCCAGGAAATTACCGGCTTTAACGCGCTACAGATACAACCCTTAATTGAATTAAATCAATTTACGACTTGTGTATACCCCGTACATATTGACGGTGCTATGCAATGCATCAGGTTGCGTCTATTTGTTGGGATACGCTTAGAAACACCCCCCTCAGGTCTCCTCTCCCATTGCCAGACCCCCTTTTGCCAATCGTAAACCCCAAACTCCCCACTCTTCCTCCTCTAATACATATACATATAACGTAGTGAATATCGATTGACGAAATATATAGTACGGTGCTTATAACGTAGTACGTACTTAATGTATTCTATCTTTCGTAATGTAGTGGTGAACAGAGTAGGGTAGGGGGGAAGGGTAGCTTTCGAACGTGCTGCTTTTAAACGATTTTGTTCCGATAAAACGCCGATCTCGCGATATCTCGTATGCTCTGTTGTGCTGTTGTTACCTTCGGATATTTCTTGGTAATGATAATGATGGGCGTTTTACTTCAACACAAAAACTAAATCTAATAAAGTCACCTATCAATTCGTTTTGTTTCGGGAAATTGGAAAAGCTGGATGAATGATATTATCGATTTGGAAGTATGATGTCTTTATCTAGACCCTGTCAAACAATCATACAGGTGTTTCTACTGGCAGATATCTCGCGCGCCGTCAATTTTTTGAATTATTACAATTATCCAAAAGTGGATAACATTTCGAAAACTCTTTTTTCTAATCGCAAAATTACAAAAATAAAAATGGTTAAAAATGCTTTTGAGATAATTAGATAATTGTTGCAATTGTTGTTTTCTGCATTAAAACATAAATCTTATAAAACAACCTTTTATGGTTACTATAGCGTTTGATTTTTTTTTTTTATAACGCTTTGACACGTTCAAAAAAGTACTAACAGCTGCAGGCAACATTTAGTATTTTTAGTTTCATTGCACGATTAAAATAAATTAATTAATAATTAAGCTTACTAGAAAAAAAAATAATCTTATAAATTCTTTACTCTAAAGTAACATAAAAAAAATAAATAAAAGACGTTCTAAAATAATCCCAACATAAAACCCATACATTCACATTTCAAACAATGAATCAGTTAATATTATAATTTAGTGCTTATACATGTTCTTGAATCCAATAAATTCCTTGTTCAAAGAAAATATAAAAGAATAAAATAAGATCAAGGATTACGTCCAAACAGAACCCCTGAATTAATTAATTAATTACAATTAGTGTAGTGTAGTAATTCCAAAAAAGCCATCGACAGAGTAGATTTTTTTTTTTTAATGTATTTGATAATCTGATACTCTTTATTAAAATACTGCACAATATGTGAATAATCCTTTATCAAGTACACCTCTGGATTGATGACTGTTCTTCACTCCTATAAAGTATTACGAACTAAAAGTTATTTTACCAATTCATTTCCATTAACATTGACTTGACTGCATGTGTGTACATTTAATTTATTTTATTGGCAATGAATTAGTTTATTTAGGTTATCTCCTCGTTTGTTTTAATTTATTTACGAACAGAATGATGTTTGTTCTTCATAACGCTATTTACAGAATTCCCATGAACATACCGAAATGGTAAACATAACGTCATAGTGTTTTTATTACACTAAAGGTATGCGTTTGCAAATGACATAGTTGAAATTTATAATTGGAATTGATATTTACTCTCCAAAAAATAACAAACACTAAAAGATGTCAATATAAAAACGTACAAAAAGTGTAAAGCTTAATCTATTCGCGTTGAAAAAGAAAAAAAAAAATACCCATATTAGAATTGCAATTTCTTAATTGAAATGAAAAAAAAAAAAGAAATACTTCTCCCCTTGCATTTTAATGTGTTTTTAATTACTCTTGACTAATTTGTTTAATTCACAGAAATCGCAAGGGAAATCGAATAAGTGGGAATTCATGTAGGATATGCTCATAAGCATTTTTCACGTGTTCCAAATGATAAAAAACAAAAAAAAAAGAAATAATTCGGTCAAGTTAATTGATAAATATGCATTTAAATTTTATTTTGACACCAATTCCTTAATTGTTAATAGCTAGGTTTGTTCATTAGGATTATATCAAAAGGAGGGAATCCTCTATACTGTTTTACTTATAAGCCAGTGTAAAAAATGAAGCCCCGGCGAACATGAATATTAGCTTCTGTCTTAAAAAAATCGTTCACAACCGCGAAAATGGATCAAAAAATGCGAAACATACATAATAATAACAACAACAATTTACTGTAGACATATCAACAAGAGAAACAAAAAAAAAAAGTTGTTCGACGTATGTTAGCGAAACGACCAGATGTTTCTCCTTTACAAATATCGCATAATATTCCCATTAAATTATTTTTAAGAAATAGGAACAAGTTCTCGGAATAATGAAATAAAATAAACTTGTTTTACAGACAGGTTTTGAGATTTCCAGTTAAGCAAACTGAAATAAATAAATACATAGGAATGGTATTTATTATTTTGTACTTTTAGATCTTAGTAGTTAGTTAACTTTTTCTTCCTCTGATTTGTAAATCTGTTGAAGAATACGCAGACTTGTTGTTGCGTTTTCGGTTATTTTACTTGCTATTTATAAAATGAATTACAATATACATTAAAAGGGAATTGAATTCATTAAATTCCATTCATATTCAATTATACGTTAAACACATCGACGTATTTTTTTATTCCTATATTTTTTTTTGTAGCTGTAGAGAATTAAAATTGGATATCTTTTGATTATAGGTGTTTTTTTTTTTTTTCATTTTAAAGTCCGGTTGAGTATTTAACCAACCCTGTATATACGGTAATATTTTAAGATTGACAGAAAGTGTTTCCTTGATATTTTCTCCAGTAGCCAATTTTAGCAGTTTTGTGTATGCAAGATCCTAATAAGGAGCTCCTTATTAGGACCTTGCATACGTGACATTGAAATTTTATTATACCTGGCAGCATATTGTACGGAGCTCCTGAAAATACATTCATTTTAATTAATTATTTCAGGGGTAAATTTAAATCTTCTAACAAAAAATGTGCAAAAAAATTAAGACGCATATTTTGCTGTGAAAAGAAATATTTTTGTTTTCGGAGTGCCAATTTTTTTTTTTTTTAAATTTCGATATAAATAAATCAAAACTTTGACTCCGACAGTCAAAATTCAAATTCAATTCACATTTCTTTATGAATGGAAATAGCTCCCTACAATTGATACGAAGGTAGACATAGGCATCTAACCCCCAAAGTACTTTACGTTTTCTTTTCTTCTTCTTCTCTGTTTATCCATTCTATTTGGAATTTTATAGAAATAATTCTGTTGATTCGTGTCTCTATCAAAAAAATGTTGATCCTTCTGTGATAATATATACAGGAATTCTATTTAAAGTAGTAAATTATACTGGGACATTTTTTTTAATGAAGCATCCATTATATCGGAGTATATTTTCTAAAGGTGCTCAATTAACATTATATCATTACGTTTCCGATATGTCAAGTTGCTATCTAGAATACGGTCGTAGTAATAAAAGACGGACTTACTATTGTTGCATCCTATTACCAACCTTATATTCAATTTTACTTTTTTTTTTCAAGCTTTTCCGCCACAGCAAATTTGATCAAATTTTCACACAACAAAGCTGGGATTTAGGAGTATATTTGATGAATGGTTGGTATTTGTGCTAGGAAGAATGAGCTCCTTTCTGGATATCCAAAAAATATTTTTTTTTTTTAACTATTAGTTAAAATTGTCACAGCGACGTGAAACCTTTTTAAATGGGAGTACTCTCCCATAACACAAATACCAACCATTCATCAAATATACTCCTAAATCCCAGCTTTGTTGTGTGAAAATTTGATCAAATTTGCTGTGGCGAAAAAGCTTGAAAAAAAAAGTAAAACTGAATATAAGGTTGGTAATAGGGTGCAGCAATAGTCCGTATTTAGTCCTAGTTAGGCAAATTATTTATGTAAAATTGTTAATTGTTTCCATTAATTCCGCTATCAATCGCAGGGAGTTGAAATTTTACATAGGTTTTTTTTTACCTCCAAAAATCGCAACTTTCGTATGATTTTTCAATTCGATACCATCGTGGGCACTTGTCACGCTAGCGCTTATTCGTGCTATACCCTTTTATGCATTATTTAAGCGCGGCAACTTGGAATTTGAATCTGACAAGCACAATATCTATTCAAAATATGTAGGTACGTAACAACATAACAAAACCGATTTACACAATATTAATTGAGAGTGGGTGCGCTCTAATGTACTCCAAGTACTACGAATTGAAAATATTCTATTACGTTCGCGCACATTTCCCGGCCAGTATATTTTATTAACGGTTTCAACAATGCGCCCTAATGGACGGTTTCCTGCCAATTTATCAGATCAGATCAGGTCATACATCACAAGCATCTCGTCTGCGATATTTTATTATAACTCGTTCGGTAGGTTAAAGAAGGACTTACGGTTATTTTTTACGGTTAACTCCATCATTCGGACTCTCCTTCTTGCTTGATAACGTTATAGTTGGACTTTTTGCTCTTCAGCATCCGCAGAAACGAACCCAGAGCGAAGATCGATCTCCGGTGCCTCTGGAAGATTTCGGAGTAAAGGTTTCCCTAAGAACTTTCCTATCTAGGTCTGTGGTCGTCTTGATGTGATTCGGAAGGCAAGGTTTGCATTTACAATCCATGGTTCTCCGTGTGTGGTGGTATCACAGTTTTTTTGGTTCTTTAAGTCTTGTGTTGTTGTTGTTGTATAGATTGTATTTGGTGGCTCTTGGTAAGGCGGTTTTTAAATACACTTTTTGTTTTGTAAAGCGACTGACTGCGTCTTTTCCTTAAAATGAACGGCACGTCGAGTTGCGTGCTTTCGAATTAACAAGTAGGTGTTGTTACACCTCCAACCGTTGATAAACAACTGAACTGAAAAGTGACATCATAACTTGATGTTTATTATACGACACGTCGGTGCAACGCACGTAGCACACTTCCTTCTATCCTTCTCTCCCACCTACTTCACTCCATATTTACTGTAGCGACATTCTCTCGACGGCATCCTTCAAAAAATCATAGTGCACCTGATAGAACTCCTTGTACAGTTTCGATGCGTCGACGCTCATCACTATATTCCTATCGCCCCTTTCCTCCCTTAGATCGCCGCCGTCGCCGCCGATGAACGACTCCAACAGCCTCCTCAGATCTCCTATATCCGCCGATTCGCGAATCCGCCTCAGGTATTCGGTTTCTACCGCCGATTTCGGGATCTCGGCCGTCTTCAACTTGAACGTCTCTCTGTATTCGACGAAATTCGTATTGCCCGCCGCCACGTTTCCGCCCTCCTCGTTGGCGCTACAGACGCGAAATTGATTGTAGCCGGTGTTGCGACTTTTTTTTTTTCGATCGGGATTTTGGACGTTTATCTTGATTCCGCGTACCGCAAACTCGGTATCTCGGACCCTTTTCATTCTCTAAGATAGCGGTGGCATCGCACTATGGGAGTGACTGACTGACTGACTGGTCGGGTTGGTACGACGCGGCCTACTGAGAGAAGCATCGCGATGCCGCGGAAGAGCGTCGCGACGCCCGATCGAGCGGCGGTCGATAGAGGAAATGGGGTCGACGTTTGTACAGGAGCGTGCGAAATTGTGTGCGAATCTCGACCACCGTGATAATAATCATTTCCTACGACGTTAAGATAATAACGAGAGAAGAAACGCGTCTGACGTTTTATTATTATTTTTTTTTTTGTACAATGACGAACGAAAATCGGTTACTTTAGATCGGGGAAGTCAACAAAATATAACACTTCATTTACGAATTCCCCCAAATGGGGCATTGACGAAATAGCAAATCTTTGATGCGAAAATTACTGCAACAATCCCTTTTTTCTCAGGAATTACTTAAACTATCACGTTAAAGAAAAATATGTAAGTAAATACTGATTGTGGGCATCTTATTAAAAAAATTAGAGACTGATTCAGTTTAATTACATTATAAAACAGTAAACAATACAGGGTATTCCACGTAACTGGTTCATTAAAAGTTTATGATGTTCTATTATTTACTTATATTTGAGATTTTGATACCAGTATCTGTTCGATTGAACTATAAATGTAAAATAACTTAACCAAAAATATCACTTCGGTTGACCGGAATTGGATGTCAACTTTCATATATTAAATAGAATGATATAATTTTTTTCATTTTTTTGTATTCTACAATTATAAATACGTCAGTTTCATTAGCTATCCTATAGCTACTGTTGCCGTTTTTGATTTATTTAGTTTTTCTTGTTTTTAGTCATAATCATTGCATCATGAGAATAATTATCTCGTTTTATACTGCAAGTAGAGACTCCAAATTTGCTATGTTACGAATGTAGATATAACTCTAAGAAATGGTACGTACACTTTACATTCTAACATACAGGGTGTTCAAAACTGAAGAACAAAGTGACATATTTTCAAATGCAGAAAACTCATTTTTTTTAACTGAACACCCTGTATTTTAATTCGGAATTAGGAAGTAAATATCATCCCCTATCACTTTATATGAGCATTCCATATATCTATCTTTAATAGATTTTGAGATATGAGCGACTTTTTGTTAAACAGATTAAGTAGTCCTATCTTTGAATGTTTGTAGCTGGCTCTGAAATGGATTCACGTCAAATTCGTTCATTGCGTTTACTCTCGTTCAAACTTCCCAAATAAGAGCTAAACTTAAATGGAAACTTCTCCGACAAATCATTTGATACAATCGAAATCTTGTAAATACCTAAAACATAATCCGACCGTTTTTCATTTAACAAGTTTCAAAGACTTGGGGTTCTCTTAAATTAATTGATTAAATAAGAATTATGAATAAAATAGATAACGCAAATGAAGGAACTGAGAAAAACCAGAATTACTGCGGAGATATGCTTAACGACGTTGTGAAATGCTTAATTGAGAAAAGCAGTGAAAGATAGATGTCATCTATTTTTTAAAGCATTCCAGATAGAATTGTAACGTAATTTTATGATAAATACCATTAGCCAATAGCTCGGCTTGAGAGATTATAGGATTTTTTTTATATCACCGTATGAAATATTAATAATACTTACAGTAATTACTTATAAGAATATGTTTTTTTTTTGTCAAGAATATAAGTGAGTTTCTTTTTTTTTTATTTGCCATTAATATCAACTCCAACATTATTTGTTTTAAGAGAATCAGAATATCCGCCAATATATGAATTTCCAATATTTTTCTTTTACGTGACCTTAATTTCTGATTTCAACCGACGAAATAAAGACAGAACAAACAATCCTTTACCAACCTAGAAAGCAAACAAACAGAAGAGCCATTCCTTTCAAGTATCCTTCCTCCCCCGTCCTCTCCGTGAACTGCCACGTCATCCATATTTCCCATCGCATTCCACAAAACAATTTCCAAACGTCGTATTCAAACCAAGACACAGGTCGATGCTCATTTGCAAATTTTGGTGTATAAATCGATCCGGTATTAAAATGACTAAAGCACATCTTTCTAAATCAATTTCTTTTGGAAAAAAAAGAACTTTTTACTGAGAACCGATTAGTTCCTCTTTTTTTTTTTGTTTTTTAACTAAGAAACATGTTTACAGATGAAACGTGTTTATTGTATTAAAAATAACATACCCACCAACTTAACTGGCTGTTGCGTCTTTAAACACTCGATTATTGATTGATAATCGAGGCGAATTTATTTCAATTGAATCTACTTACGATACAAGTTAATTAAGAACCGACGTCTCTCCTTATTCCACCGACAATTATCCAATCCTCTTGCACCCTTTCCCCGTCCACAGGTTTTACCAAACGATGCCAAGGCGCGTCGCATGTTTGTCACGACTGGCGCACTTGCTCGGATTCAAGAGTTAGACGCGGAACCGGGCTCAACCCTAATGGAATACATCACTATAATCAATTCGTGCTTCCCCGAGGAGATCGTCAGGTACGTCACACCTGGATATCCGGATACTTTATTGGAGAAGGTAGAACAGTACTCACCGCAGGTAAAGAAATCCTTTTTTCCAACCTAATCATGACACCCGACCCCCATTCCTTCCACCTTATTCCCCTTAGATGTTGACAATTTTGAGAGAAACCGAAGTTAGAAGCAGCGACATGCAGACTGAGGACGTACCTCACCCTGGAACTTCCAGCAGTCCGACTAGCAGCCACGAGATAAAGACATTAATTGAGACACAATGAATCCCATCCACCTACACGTTGATACCAATATTTGTTTTATTTTTGACATACATATGTATATAAAAATTCGCATCTTTCAAATATTTATTTCTACATATATACAAAAAAAAAAGAAAAAAACATAAAATTACTAGTGCAAAAAAGTCTTAATATCACTTATCACTAATTAATTCGTCCACAGGTAACGAGAGTATTTAATCACGTCTTTTTATAAGCCATCTCTGTCCTGGCTTTCATGTGTTCCAAACTTTGAGCGCCGATGATTTTATTTAAAGCGTTAACGTGCACTTTACTGAATTCGATGCGCTTATTTTCGTTAGCCTGGGGTAAATTCTTTGCGAACATATTAGGTTTTGAACGATCGAAATCCTCACTCGGTACGTTTTGCACGTTCACCAATTTCCTTGAAGGGATAGGACTTGTTACTACGGCTTTATTAGACTCGGCATTCTCGACTAGTTTCCTTACATTAGTAGGACTGATCTTGGCACCAATCTGATGGTTATCTTTTTGAATATCTTTCCTGATGTTCTTTGGACTACCTACCGACAGCATTTTGTTAACATCGTCTTGATCGATTTTTCTGGTGGGTTTTGGACTCAATTGGTTATCGATGTTGGTATTATCGAATTCGCTGCTTCCGATGAATTTTCTTCTTGCGCCGGGACTAGAGGGTATCCTGTCTTCCTTGGTAAACAGTCTAGGAAGTCTAGCAGAATTCGTAACGTCACCTATTCTAAGCGTATTTCTGTTAATATCGTCGTTCGTAGTTGTTTGAAGTTGGGGATTTCCAATCTCTAGAGACCTTGCCGCATTTTGATTTGCGAACCTGGCAGGACTGGCACTACCTTTTCTACTTCTCAACCTGAATTTGGAATCGCCATCCGCTGCTTGTTGATTTCTACCTAAATTGTATCTTATCTTTTCCCATGGATTCGTCTTATCAGAACTCCTGCGATTATTTTTGCTACCATCATCCAACACCTCAATACTTTCCACCACATTATCTAGCAATTCTTCCAGAGATTTTATACTGTCGTTTCGATTGTATAATCCCATTTTATCGGAATCACTGACATAGTTTTCATCGGTAGAATTTCTGCTGAATTGCCTGGTTTGATATCTAAAATCCTTCTTCAAGGGCAACACCGAAGCTGGCAGATTTCTCTTGGTCTGATATATGTCCAAAACTGTCTCCATGAACTCCAGATTGTAAGAATTAATTTCAGTCGAATTTGAGAATATCGGTAACCAGGCGTTGTAGACATTTTCCTTGCCGTCCTTGTCTTGTTGTTCGAAAATGTTGAGCAGATGATTTACCACGAATTCTATAGTGTCTTGATGTTCCTCCGGTAAGTTTGCTATGTCCTCTTTGACTAACTCCACTTTTTGTATATCGTCGACTTTATCTGTAACAAATGATGAGACAAACGTTTTGGAGACTATTTTAATTTAAGGGGGAATGCTTACCGAAATTATCTTTAAAATCTTCATAGATGGCTCTGTGCAGTAAAGGTCTCTCCAATTCTTGCAGAAACCTCAACAACGCTACAGCTACGTCTAAAGGATCTAATTTCGACAGGTCCACCTTGCTCTTCTGCATTTTTTTCTTGAATTTCCCTAACGGGTCTCTACTAGCCGGCTTGCAATATAACCCTTTGATTTGCGGCTGCCTTTCTATGACGTCAACCATTTGGACTATGATCCTGGGGATGTTGATGTAATTTTCCGATTTCGGCAGAGATTCCAACGATTTCCCAAAATAATCTCCCGTTACTTTCTCTAGAATAATCTCGCGATTTATTTCGAAAAATTCACAATGAATTCGAACGCTTGCCGGCTCACCTTTCTTGCTAGATTCCGCCAGGTTCCAATTACTCCCCGTCAGTTTATCCTTCGATTCTGCTTTCCTTAAACCGAATAACCATTTTGATGAGCTGCTACTGGCTGATGGTGATTTCTTATAGTATTCATCAGGTACCGTGTCAAAGTCCCTTAGGCTGTTATCTGCCAAACTCTCTGATGTGTTATCCTTCAAACATAACTATTAATTGAATGCCGTTATACAACTGAGCGCCAACCATCAATAGATTGATTGAGAGTTGGTTAGCTGTTACATAACACCATTCAATTGTTTCTATTCAAGCGGAAAAGTGGTAGAAAAAATTAATAAAATAAATATAGAGATAATCTTTCTATAAAAGTCATACAATGGCAATTTTTGTGATTATATCACTATTTTAAACTTTAATTTTTCAAAAAAAAATAATAGTTACTTTTAACTTGTACTGAATAAGATACAAACTGTAGGACACTATAGAAAGGTTACACTGTATTTTGATATTTTTGTTATTTTTTTTTTATTAAACATTCCTTTTTATTTTTGCATATTGAAATTAAAATAAATATAATCAAGAATACAAGTCAAAAGTCTAAGTGGTATAGAATATTTTGAATAATTACCTATTAAATTTGGCAATATTAAAAAGAACGATTTTAAATAGATTCTTATAATAATTCTTTTTAAAGACTAGATTGTATATGTTTTGTACACTAAATAAAATTATTCTATTATTGATATATCTTCGAAAAAACTAATAATTCCTATTGCTACAGAACAGTCGACCAACAAATTAAAACAAAGTACAAATACAAAAGACAAGATCAACAGAAAATAAGCCGAATATTACACTATAAAAAAGCAACATGTTTTATAAAAGCTTTGTAAAAGATCTCTTTTATAGTGAAATATTCTACTAAGACATATGAAAAGATTTTACATAAATAGAACAGATAATAGTATGAGAAAGCAAGATTTGTATTTTTTTTATACATATATTTAAAGAGAAGGACACAATTTTACCAATAAATAAAATCCGAGCTTTGCAAAATTTATTACATTTGTTTCTAAGCAAATAGAGATTGTAGAGTTTTCTGAGTAAATAACATTTTAGTTGTTAAAAATAACATAAAACGATAATTGTCGAACAACACTTGTCAACTTTAAATGAAAGAAAAATATAAAATTTATAAAGGACACCCAATGAATATCGTTTCCTTTTTAAGTGTTATAGATTTTTATAAACAAATAATATAATTAAATCATGATAAAAATACCATGAATAAATTTAGAAAATATGAAATGTCAAACAACGGCTGCGAAATTAATGTTAATTCTAAATTCTAAACACCCCGTAAATATTATTTTCTTTTTCAGTATTGCGCCACTTAATATAAACAAAATATATTTTAATAATTAAAATGCATTTTAGAAATGACAGAGCATATATCAAATTTACGTCAAATATGACCGCCAACAAATATCATTTTAACCATCACTTAGTTTGTCAATATTTTCAATTTCTTTTTAAATAAATATGATCCTGCTTATGTTTGTGTTTTTTATAATGTATCATGTAATATCAAACTATTATTATGACAATCTACGACAAACCATATTCAAAGGTGTTACTCGAAAAATAACTTCCTTTACATTTTTTTTTTTTTTTCGGAAGTATTAAATATGTCATTTTTAAAATCATGTCTTTTTATTCACTAGAATTTGGAACACTCCGTATAACGATGCCGATTTTTTTTTTTTGTAATAGTGTTTGTTTTCAATAAAATTTGAAATAAACGTTCCTGAAAAGTATTAAAAAACGTTTAAAAAGATTACAGTAAGAAGTAACAATACGGGTAATAAATATTATTTTATTACCTGCATTTAAGTGTGCCAGCTTATCGTTTGTTTCGAATTATTTTTAGTTTCGTTTCTAATAAAAGCCAAATTTCCACTACATAAATGTATGACAACCAGTAGAAATATCATTTATTCAGGAGCATTGTTACCAAAAGAAAAAATCTTTTTATTAGATGAGATTGAAAAAAAACGGTTTTTTTTTATTCAATAAAACCTAAAACATCCTGTATAATACTTAATTCTTGTTTTAATTTAGAACGATTTTTTTTGTGCGATAGTAAATATTCGATTTTGAAATACGCATTTCCAAAAGAAAATATTAGAAATGGCAAAAAATACTTAAAAAACGTATAATGATAGGGTTTTTGTATTGAAATTTCAGAAAGTGCGTATTTCTTATAATACTTTCGCTTACATAAGCACCGGACTTTATTCATTTCATTAACTTAAAAGTATTCAAAAATACCATGAAAAAAAAATATAAAATAAGCTTTTAAAATGAAAACGAAAAAACAAAAAAAACAGTCACACTAAAACGAAAGACGTAAAAACAGATTGGAAGGCACAAACATTATCATTAGAGTCCATCACAACTTTATAACACTACGTTCGATCGAACACACTTGACAGTCTTCTGTCATCTTCTCTCTTTGGCACCGCAATACATAGCAGAAAAAGAATTTGAACGGATCACACACCGAAGCAGAGGAGGATCAATCACACGAAGTACTCGAAATACACATGGGAATACGTTGCGATCATTATCAACTCACATATTTGTTTTGGATCTGTTGCACTGTTTCCGGATCCGTTTGGTACGTCGTCAAGACCAATTCTAGGACCGCGTTGACTAGCATGGAGAACTCGTAAGGGGTATACGGGATGCATTTCTCGCCACCGGGGTACCAGAGCATCGAAGGACCCCAGACTATGGATAGGCTTTGGATGGTCATCTTGTTGTGCTGTTTGTAAGATTCTACCGTCAAGAGGTGTTGAATCAGAAACAGTAGGTTTTCCTTGTTCGGTGTGTCCATCCTTTTCACGGCAGTTTTCACCGATTTATCTCTTTCGACGCTAGGAGGTTTTGCTGCAATAGTTAATAATATATGTAGGTATAATAATTACATTTCAATGGAAACGTATATAAAAGATTAGGTACTTACTGGTCAGTTTGTTCAACTCTTCAAATGTCTTATAAGGTATCAGTGGCTCCACTAATTCGCGATAGAACAATTTTAAACATCCGGTCAATACATCTACGTCGTTCCTATATTCGTCTAAAACCTTGTAATTCTTTCCGTCGATTTTCAACCGGATCTTTTGTATGGTGGCCATGTTACCGGACAGCCTATAGATATGTTCACTCTTTATATTCTTATCGGTCTCTATCAATTCCACCGCCCTCTTGACGAATTCCGGCACTTTGGAATTAGAATTTTCGTACAGGACTTTTAGCTCGTTTCCAAAGATATCTTCATTCTTAAATATACCTTTCTTCTCCAGCAGATGCTTGTCCGATCGCCGTCTGAGCAATTTCATCAAGATGTTTTGCTTGTTGATGTTCTTGGGCGAATCTTCTTCGACGCTCTTTCTCCTCTGTCGCGGCGATCCCATGGTGATCTGGTGCTCCTTTTCTACCGAAACCTTTAACAGTTGCTCGCCGCTGGAGAATTCGCATATTTTGTTTGTCTTCAGTGTCGAGTTCATTCTCATCTCTCTCTTTTTTGGGTGAAAGAAATTGAAAGAACGATGAGGTTTTTCAGTGATGGAATTTATGAGAACTTACCTTAGATTTGTTCGAGTCATTTTGGATTTGAAGAAGACCGTTTTTGTACACCACTGCGCCCCTGTCGATAGCTTCTGTCCTACCACCACGCCATGTTAACTTTAGGGGTGCGGAGATTTGAATATCCTGTCTGGAATTGAATGAAAAAAAATTATTAATTTGTCTTCAATTCATTTAGTTAAAAATCAATTTTTTGGCAACATTTCTCCTGTAACTGCCCCTCACTGGTCGATAATGTTGTAAACGATCTTGAAGATTACTATGCACGTGAACTAAAATTTTAATTGAAGGTCATGCTGGTACGTGATTTTCATCAAGCTATTTTGAATTTCTATCTCAAAATTCTTAATTAATTTAATTTAATTTAAAAAAATGAGGTGTTTTGGCTTGCTTAAATCAATTAAACTAGGTGCTAAAAAAAAATGCAACACCTTGGAGGAGATTAGTCACAAGTCAGAAATCTTAACAAGACGACTGGCTGCATGAAAAAAGTCCCTGATAATCATCTATTAGAACTTTATATACGAAGAGGAAGTAGAAAATCTCCCCCAGTATGTTCCCTCTCCGGATTTAAACCCGATCGAGCATGTGTGGGATATGATGGGTCGCTATGTAAGGCCTTTATCACAAACAGCAAACACCTTGCAGGAACTTCGTCGTCATCTATTTACAGCAAGCCTGGGATGATCTCCTACAAGATGCCATTGATCATATCATTCAGAGCATGCCTTGCAGAGTTACAGGATGTAACATTTTATCGATAAATGTTTACTGATTGTTGATATTTCCTCCCAATTGTTATGATTTACTACTGAAAACTAGTAGTTATGACTTACCACTTGAAACTTGAATGAATGAATTGAATTCATGTTTCATTAACTCCAATTGCTAAAATAAATTTAAAAATCATGACTTAGTCTACTGGGGTTCGTTATTTTAATAAAGTTGATGGAGTTTTCATAATAAAATCGCGGCTTTAGTTCACTTGGAATATCTATGGTTTTTTGAACAGCAATTCCTTCATTTTTATCATTTTTTTACGACTCGAACCATTCCCATTTATAAACTATTCAAAACAAAAATTCTGCTAACAATTTATAATTATATTTTTTGGATCAATGTTTGAATTTTTAGAATTATATCTTGAAAATACTATAATCCAAACTCTATTTTTCTCTCGACAACATGCTAAAATAGTTTTTTTTTTCCTTCTTTCACCAATTTGAGTCATCTATTTTAATTATGTAATTTTGCTTTCCAATAATTTGTTTCAACCAAAATAATAAATACAGCTTTATCTCTAGCGCCTGCATTTCTATCGATTTTTTATTACTCATTTGTTAGTTATTCAAAATAAGAAATCCGCAATTAATTGTCAATCTTTAGATTAATTTTATAAATTTTTGTTCAAAAATTGTTTTGATGGAATCAGATTGATGCATCTGTTAATTTTGTCATATTTTCCGGCGCATATGTAGTTCGAAATATAAAATTAAGGAATTAATTTAAATATGTATATCTAAAATCATTTTTTTTTTTAATATTAGTTTTTTATATTATAATCCTAAAACAAATCACTGCTTAGTCAACATTAAATATATTATGACTCATTAAATACAATATAATTTTTCTTTTTATGTAAACAATGCATTTGATTTAATGTTGCTTAAAATTTGTTATTTGTTATATATCTTTTCGTTTTACTTTCCGTGTGGGATATCATCGACTATTTAATTTTTTTTTTAATTGATGAAATCACATATTGCTCATAGAGCTTTATCTCTGTATAATAACATAAGCAAGCTTACCTTCTGTGCGACTATTTAAGTATTGCCAAGCCTATTTGGCTGTTCGAATCCAAATTTGTAATGAAGCACAAACAAATGAATATTCTCCACAATTAAGTAAATCTGCTGAACAATAAAAAACAAAAATACGCAAACTAACAACAATATTAAACGGAAGGCACAGTGGCAAGTTCCATAAACAACATGTCCGAATTGTGAATATCAAATCATTCGATGATAAGACCTATACCTTAGTTTTATCATCTCCTCGAGATAAAGAAACAAATCCCGTATCGCACATTGAGCGGGAATTATAAGATATGGAATTATATAAAGTGATTTTTTTTTCTCCCAAAAAAAAAAAATACTTATATAGCTACAATCGTTCTATCGTACTATCGTTCAACTGTATATCATTATGAAACTTACTCTGTTAGTTGATTTGCCGAAATCTGGGCTTGCACCACGTGAATCGTATTTGACCTGGAGCTAATCCGGTTAGGTTTCAAACTGTTCGATTTCCTTAGTTGCACAGGTTCTTGCGGTTGTACTGGAAACTTTGGCGGAGACGTTGGCGTATCCTCAACTCTACTCTGTTGGTATTTCTCGAATTCCTGCAAGAATTCCTACAATTCAAATTCGGTTTTTGAGGTTCCTAAATTCGTAATTTTCCCTGTTCGACTACATCTACCTTCAAATGATAATTTTCCGGCGTAAACGCTTGCATGACTGACACGAATATACGTATTAAGAAAAAAAACAAAAAAAACTCACAGTTTTATATAACACACCACACAAGAACTAATTTTTTTACTGCCGTAAAACGTTATACTGTGTAACGTTTTCGGTATTATTACGACCGTAAATATAAATGAGAATGTTATGAATGTATGTATATTCAAATCCGTATATCTCTGTGTATTATATTTTAGTTTGTATCTCGAATGTGATAAAGGTTTATCAACTTCCAGTGTGTTATTGATAATTTTTGTGTCCACAAAATGTATGTAACACACACACATGTAAGTATAAATGTTTGTGTTTTATGTATATGATTCATGATACGCGTACATGTGGCAATCATATAGAATAGAAGTATATGTGTGTGTGTTTATATGGTCATGTTGAGATGTTTGTCATGGGTGAAATGTGTGTTGCCTCCTCTGCTATAGTTGGTTTTGTAGGTATCTATGTTTTTATTATTATAGCATTGGTACATACATACGTTAAAATTTAGATTCAGAAGAAGGAAAGGAGATCATCTTAATCGGGAATGTTATTTGTTTATAATAATAATTCTGAAATATTTAGAACTAAATTGAAGATAAACTAAATCAACAAACAAAAAAGCAGTGATATTTTGATGATAAAGAGATCTTATATATTTTTCAAATGGTGAACTTTTAAAAATATGTTCGGAGAAACTAATAATTTGGTAAGTAGTCATTAATTTTGTTGACTATTTTTTATTGGAACTTGGTGATACAAATACAAGAAGAATACAGGGTTTTCCACGGAACTGGCTGGTTAGAAGTTTTCCGGCTTAACGAAATTCCTCAGTTTTAAAAAATTGGGGTTTGTAACAATTTGGCACTTACTTTCTTTCTAAAATATTTTCACCTTTTTTGCACTTCCGGTTAACCGGAAGTCGCCACGAACTTTGTTATTTTAATGGCACCCTATATATTATTATATTTTTGAATTTACCATAAATTCTATGACGATTACCATTAGGTATCTTATACCTATCTTCAACTGTTTCTAAGATATTACGATTTTTGTTAAAATTTTGACATTTACATTGTTGTATGTAATTCATTAATTCTCACTTGATTTAAGTGTCAGAAATCTCTGACTTTGAAATCAACAAGTACTAACATTGTTTTACCAAAACGTAGAAAAAAAATTCAGTGACATTATACAGGGTGTTTAAAAATTAGTGACATATCCAAGAATTTTGAATGTTGCAAAACTTAATTTTTTCAAATAGAACACCCTGTACATTTTCTATTTTGGATGTACATTAAATTCTATGCCGATTTGCTGTAGCATTCCTATACCATCATCAGTAGTTTTCTTTTAAATTACTCGTTTTGTTTATTACCGCTTTCAAATGGCCGAATAATTTCTATCTAGTGGGCCATGACATTAACATTACAACATTTTATTATTAGTAGTAAGTATTATTGTTATCATCATTGTTTGTTACACGTCGCGTGTTCAGATAAATGCATATTATTATGGAACTTATGAATAAGATATGAAAATATTGAAGAGCTTATTTTAACCTGGATACTTTAAATTTATTTTACATTCACTGAGAATGCAGGATGAATTATAGAGAATTTACGGTAATTATAGGAATTTATTTTCGGCTAATATACCTAATAAAATTCAGAAAACTTTGAAATAATACATTACACAGATTACACACTGTACGCAACTTTCGGTACTAAACAAGATTTAATGATTCGTGTGACGAGAACGTTTGATGAATTAGACCCAGTTGAAGTGAAAAGAAGTATAAGGCGACACATTAAGACGTCGAATAATAACATGCTTGGACGTAAACGGAATTTACATTAAGCATTTTTTTTTGATGCTCTATGTCATGGTGCAAGTTTATGCTGCTTGTAAATTGCATTTGTTAAGTATGCATCTATCTAAATATTCTTCATAAAAACCTTTATAATTTTGAAAATACTTTAATATATCAAAAACTTTAAAACATTTGTCTGACAAGCACACTACATTTTAGTGAAACAATTTTTGTTATGTTGTCGTCGTTATCGTTTATGCAATTTCCCTTAATTTGAAACCAAGCTATTAAGAGAAATCATTTCAAAATTTTCAGAATTGCGTTAGATATATTAACGACAAATAAGTTCCTTTAATTACTTTGAATTCTCTATAAGTTCTTTCTGCATTCTCAGTGAATGTAAAATAAATTTAAAGTATCCAGATTAAAATAAACTCCTCCAATATTTTTCATTATCTAATTCATAAGTTCCACAATAATATTCATCGATCTGAACACGCGACGTATAACAAACAATGATTATAACAATAATACTTACTAATAATAATAAATTGTTGTGATGTTAATGTCATGGCCCACCAGATAGAAATTATTCGGCCATTTGAAAGCGGTAATAAACAAAACGAGTAATTTAAAAGAAAACTACTGATGATGGGTATAGGGAATGCTACAGCAAATCGGCATAGAATTTAATTGTACATCCAAAAATAGAAAAATGTACAGGGTGTTCTATTTGAAAAAATTAAGTTTTGCAACATTCAAAATTCTTGGATATGTCACTAATTTTTAAACACCCTGTATAATGTCACTGAATTTTTTTTCTACGTTTTGGTAAAACAACATTAGTACTTGTTGATTTCAAAGTCAGAGATTTCTGACACTTAAATCAAGTGAGAATTAATCAATTACATACAACAATGTAAATGTCAAAATTTTAACAAAAATCGTAATATCTTAGAAACAGTTGAAGATAGGTATAAGATACCCTAATGGTAATCGTCATAGAATTTTATGGTAAATTCAAAAATATAATAATATATAGGGTGTGCCATTTAAAATAACAAAGTTCGTGGCGACTTCCGGTTAACCGGAAGTGCAAAAAAGGTGAAAATATTTTAGAAAGAAAGTAAGTGCCAAATTGTTACAAACCCCAATTTTTTAAAACTGAGGAATTTCGTTAAGCCGGAAAACTTCTAACCAGCCAGTTCCGTGGAAAACCCTGTATTCTTAAAAAGAACACGATTTATAAGCTTCTCAAAGCAAAATACTGCAGCAATAGTCGATCTGTTTGGCACGGCATACATTAAAATGGCGACTCTCTTAGACAACCTGGAAGTTTACGAATGGTCCTACCTCTTTCTAGTAATGTTATTCCTCTCTATGGAGTGGATATGTTAATTATCCTTTGGGAATGAGTAAAACTGATTATTACCTTCGGAAGTTAGTTTTGATTTTATTAGGGCTGTTATGTCTAAACATCGCATAACGCAGTTTTGGAAAGTTAAATTAAAAACCCAACCAAATGCGTTTGAGTTCGATTTCATGTTCGTAAATCACTCTGTAACCCTCTGAATGACGTCGCAATATGGAGTATGCGCAATATCATATATATTTTACAAACCATTATAGATTATACGTGATTCAACTATAGGGCAACAAATAATGAAATACCTATCAAATTATATGGTAGTAATTGTAATAAATGAATCACGGTAGCCATAACATTTTTTTTTTCCAAAATGTTCCTGTCCACTTTTCAACGTCATTTAGCTCTTCATTTGTCAAAGACACCAGAAAAATCCTCCCTGTTAAGGCATCATGCATTTACTTCAGATAACAATTTAATTTTCACAATCTACTTGATCAATCACTTTTGCATCTTCAAAAATAAAGTTCTCTCCTCAAGTCCTCATGAATATCGTCAGTGGCACTTGTCTGTTTAATAATGTTTTGAACGAAAGACATAAAGCGAACATTAAATACAGAAGTTTGCCAGCGCAAATCGCAATATGTGGATAATTGACAATAATCATGTGGTGGGAAACACAAAATTTTCCGATAAAAAAGAATATTTTTCCTAGTTGCATCAAACAACAAACACACCCAGTTTTTTGCTTTATATGGTAACCGCACTTCAATAAGCATCACTCACAATATACCATTCTTTCCCGATAAAATATTATTGATAAACAAGACGTACCTTCTGCCTATATTGTATCATATTGTTTTTTTTTTCTCTCACCAACTCACTGAAAAATCAAAAATAAATCGGAACCTTAACGCTATCGTCTTAAACCATATCGCCGAACTGCTGTTTCACTAGTATCGCGTTTCCAACTGGAATATTATTCGCTTTATGTTCGCAAGGATTCCGGGAATCGAATGAATTGTACGTTTTACTGGATATTTTACAGTATCTATGTAGTCGAACTACATTAGACATACACAAGAATCAGGGAAAACCGCAATTTCCTTTTCGAAACAGTAGATTAATAGTATTATCGGTAGAATGTAATAAGCAAATGACAAAAGTAAAAGCCGGTTTTTAAATTCGTTCTGGAATTTGCCTAAAGTTATTTTAATTATCGATTGTAATAGATACACATGGGTTTTGTTTAAATTTTTATGGACGTTAGTGTTGATGCTTACGTCATTTTAGTTATTTAATGTAGTAACGATGTGAGTAATGAGAATTAAGAGAATTAAAACGGTTCACGTGAATTATTTTCCTTTCCATTGCCGTCCAACAAAAAGAAAAATGTAGATAAGATCAGCACGAAACCACATCAAAAGAACTTTTATTAATTACTCATTTTTTTTATTTTAAGAAATGCCCATTATGATATAATACTATGCTATTATTGATCCCGAATTTACTAATAAACGAAAGAGGTATTTTGGTTTTTAAAGTTAAGCAGGAATGGCTTCAAAAAAAAAAAACTTGCATTATTAAACAGGGGAAGGGAACCAACTTTTGATATTTTGGATTTACCGCGTAAACTGTAGCAGATATTTTGTTTTTTTTTTTGTTAAAAGATAATTTCTAGTCACTTATTGTCGAAAGAAATAACTAAGAAGGGTGGATAAACTGTAAGTGCAAGTAAGATATTGCCTTCTTAAATTTCTAATAGATTTCTAATGTGTCATGGATACGACAGATCTATGAAAAATGAAATCAGCGGAGTGCCATGACAGTCAAACAAAATAATGTAATAATAATAATAATGGGATCATAATAATCAATACATTACGTTGGTATCGTTAGCTTATATTCCTTGTTAATAACAATTGGTACGCCCAGACAAAAATGCACCAACAAAAAAAGGCTGGCAATGAAGATACCTTCTATCCAAAAATATGTGAAGCATTTGTTGCAGTTAACTTTCTAAGATGGCGCACATGGTTGGAAACAAGTCTTTTTTATTGTAAAAATATTGGCTATGTCAGAGACATAGTATTTAATCTAAAGATGAGCCATGTTCAATGTAAAGATATTATTAAAAATTCCCCTTTAATCAATCAGCTAAATTTTATACATGTAAATTTGCCAGATTGTTAATTTCTGTATAAAATAAATTTTTTGAAGGTCGAAATATTTCGCTAAGAGAACAATATACTAATTCGATTCTGGATGAATTTGCAGCATAGGGTCAATAATATATTTGATAGAAACTCCGATTTCGATATATTAAAGCAATTTTCGCTTGGATATTTTACAGACGGAGTAGCCGGATAAAATATATATAATATTTATACAGGGTTGGGATAAAGTATGGAACCAAGCAAATAACTTTAAAACGGAGAGGATGATGTTGACGAAACTTTGCACATAAGTGTAAGGAAATATAATACATCTGATGTTGATTTTGTTGTTGTGACTGTACTTCCGGTTCAACCGGAAGTTCCCTCTATTTTTTTTTATTTAAATGGAACACCCTGTATATTTTTGCAGATTATAATAGACCTTGTTTTTGCGAATTCGACCATACTGATTTTAGCACCAATATTTGTAAATAATGGAGAGATAATTAGTTCGGCAAAATGTCAGCGGGGATGATACAATAAGTCCATAGATGTCGGTCACAACCCGAAGCTTTGCCCAGCAACAAACAAACAAAAGGTATTATCATCTAGTAGGTAACTGTTGACAAACTGTCAAGTTTATTTATTGACGCCCATCAAAATTACTAATTGTACGGATGAAAATGGTGCATTTAAATGAAAGAGAGCGTATTGAAATTTTAATGATGATCGGGTTTTGGCGATCGCGTTAGAACTCATGAAGAAGTGTGTCACCTTTTTAATGATTTGCATCCCGAAAGAACTCCTATAACACGTTCAGTTGTCACTAAAACACTAAAACGTTTAAGTATGACTAGAACGGTTAAAAAGTCACCAAAAACAGGCAGACCACAGACCGAAACTAACGCAGTTGTTAGGGAAAACATTGCTATTGAATTAGAAGAATCACCTCAAACTTCTACTACAACTTTAGCACTAAACCATGGCATAAGTCGTCGTTCTGTAGGAAAATTTTGAACAGAGAAAAGTTCCATCCGTATAAAATACACCTACTTCAAGAACTGTCAGATGATGATTTTGATCGACGCCTGGAGTTTTGCGAAAGAATGATGGAAATTTGTAATGCAGACGAACATTTTGCAGCTAGCATAGTATTTTCTGACGAAGCAACTTTCTGTTTGAATGGAACAGTCAATCGCCATAATTCCAGGTACTGGTCCAATGAGAATCCTCACTGGATCCATGAAGCCCATACTCAACATCTTCAAAAGCTGAATGTCTGGATAGCAATTGTTGAAAACAGGCTTATAGGCCCATTTTTTATAGAAGGAAACTTAAGTGGGGAAAAGTATTTGGATCTACTGAGAAATCACATTATTCCTGCACTTCAACACAATGGGGAATTGCCTCAAAGTTTTTGGTTTCAACAGGATGGAGCCCCTCCCCACTATAACAGGCGAGTTAGGAACTTTTTGGATGCTATTTTCCCAAATCGATGGATTGAACGTAGAGGATTCATAGAGTGGCCTGCACGTTCTCCAGACCTGAGTCCATTAGATTTTTATCTGTGGGGGTTTTCTCAAATCTCGTGTTTACGTTAGGCGATCAACTACTTTGCAGGAGTTGAGGCAAAGAATAGTCGACGAATGTGATTTAATCCGTAGAGGAGTTTTGGAAAAGTAACTCAGGAATTCGTAGAAAGACTTGATATTGTCAGGAGTAAACGGCCACCATTTTGAACATTTTAAATGAGTTCGTTTATAAGATGACTACCATTTTCTTAATAATTTAAGATAAATAAAATTAATTGTTCAGTAAATGTGGAGTGTTCTATCTCTTCATTATTTACAGATAACGGTGCTAAAACCAGTATGGTCGAATTCGCAAAAACAAGGTCTATTATAATTTGCAAAAATATACAGGGTGTTCCATTTAAATAAAAAAAATTAAGAGAACTTCCGGTTGAACCGGAAGTACAGTCACAACAACAAAATCGAAATTAGATGTATTATATTTCGTGACATTTATTTGCAAAGTTTCATCAACATCATCCTCTCCGTTTTAAAGTTATTTGCTTGGTTCCATACTTTATCCCAACCCTGTATATACATATAACTCCATCATTATTCCTTCATTTAATCGTAAAAAAAAAAAAAATTAAAGTTAACGGATAAAGTTCTTAAAGACGGTAAAGGGAAGTGAATAACATCACGTTGTAACACCATATAAAAATAATAATAAAACGTGCTCCGTGTCTCATATTCTATACCAATCGCCAATCGTATACCGAAACATCAAAGCATTACGTCACCATGTTTCCGGTCCTTAATAAACCCTCACTGTTGCAACAGCGAATGTCCACTGTTTAAGGACCTAATTGATGAACGTACTGCACTGTCTGTGGCTCTGTGTGCATATGAAATGAACGTCAATTAACTCATACTAATTGTCCTCCTTTGTGTGCCCACTTATGTCGTTGCTTGCTTTGCTGAAGATCCGACCGAAACTACGTGGAGACAATTCTGAATTCGGTATGAATATTTCGAATTCGTACAATGCCAGCCGAAAGTAATCGTACAAGTTTATTAAATTTCAAAAGTATAACTTTTAGTTGCGTTAGAGTTGTAATTAAATAAATAAAATTTAGATTAGGTTAGCTTATAAATGAGCTCTAAAAAAAAAAAAATTATATGAAAAAGTTGCTCAGAATCCAATTTGAAGGTTATATCCAGATTTCTGTAAACATATTTAAAAGCTTACGGAATGACATTTCTTTCAACAGCCACGCTGCTATCAAGGCAGTCTCGAATCCTGTAACTAGATCAAAACTAGTTAGAGACTACAAACAATCCCTCAATGCAAATGCCGGGACATGAGGAAGTATGAAGTAGAAATAGGTTTGCATATTTTTTGTGATTTCTAGATCACCATAATTTCTGGTTTGTGCCATTTATTACGTATTTTTCTTTTAAAAATATTGTCAATTTTTGTTCCAGTTTCTTACGATCAAAATTACACACATCTAGGCAAGTGATATTTGAATCTATTCGAATATCTTTAATATGGCTACTTTGATTCTAATAATACCTTTCGCATTTAATTAAATGCAAATCGGGGATTCGATGAGAATATGCTTATATCCGGTTCAGTCGGAAATGATATTAACTTCCTTATTTTCAATGAAAAAGCCTGTATATTGTTAAGATGTGAATGGTGATCATTTCGAAAACTACTTTCTCAACTAAAATTGCTATTTCGTCTATAAATTTTTTTATGCTCATTTTTCTTGTTCTCAATAAAATTTGCATTATTAGTTTTAATTAAATATTTTCGTCGTTATATTAAACATATGTATAGGGTTGCTAAACCTTAATACTGTACTTCTGAGGCAAGGTTCTATTGACATTTTAGTACTGTTAACATGTGTTAACATCATCTTCGGCGAAATCGAAGAGTCTGATTAAATGTTGAAATTAAAATTAAAATCAAAGTAGCCATATTAAAGATATTCGAATGGATCCATACGTCATTTGCCTATCTCCGTATACATTATATATAACGTCACATTCACTTCGTCAACTTAATCCTTTCGAAAAGACATCTAACCACCAAATTCATGTCCATAAGCAAATTTACCCAATACCAACTATCCCCACTTCATTTACCTCGAACTCTTCGACATCTTCCTCCTCGCTGCTGTACCACAAATCGGTAATCCACTCCAAGACATCCTTGGAAAGAAACAATTCAATATTTTCCACGGTCACCGGCTCGTGGATATCCCCCTGCTCCTTCTGAACCTCCTCGCAATCTTGAAACACCACAGACACCCTGCAGACATCGGCGTGCTTAACGTCCACTAGATTCCCTTGATTGCTTCTTTCACTCGCGTTTTTACTATTGTCACTTTGAAAATCCCACAGTTTCTCGTACAAACCCATGCCGTCTTCCTCTTGCTGGATGTTCTTTTCCAGTTGTAGCGGAACGGATTTTCTGATGTGATCGCTATTTTTCGACAGCAGCAGAGTCAAATCGGATCCGCCGCTCAACGGTCTCGTAAACGATTCATAATTCTCCGTGCAAAATCTAAGCTCGTCCAACCAAAGCAGAATGTTTGAGTTATTCTCGCAGGACATAATTTATCTAACGTTGCGATTATATTGTTTACACTCTCGAATTGTGTAAAAATCCTAACGGGAAATACTAATGAAATGCTTTGATAAGGAAGTCACTCTACGTGTGTCAACATTCTTGGAATTATCGAGCGCTAGTAAATGCTCGACGTGTAGTCATTGAGTCGGTTACAATGCGAAGTGTTTGTTGTTAAAATGTTAACTGATAATCGTTTACGCTAGCACCACTCCCCACACTGCTAGCAATGTCTAAAAACTCATATCGAGAGAGTACTTAAAGTGTTACTCATATTATGTATTAAGTCGTCGGAATATATATCTGCCTTCGACGTTAGTGCGTATACATAAGAGCATAAACTACAACCATTATGTACATGTGTACATATGTATCTCGGACACGAAGTTTAAATAAATACATCGAGTAATTAAAGCAATCTTCTACTGTGTATTGTCATTACGATACCCTTCAAACACAGATCATTACTGTCTGGGAACGGTCTGATAGGAAGTTTAGTTTGTCTACTTGTCCCAGGATTTGTACACTCTAATGAGCGTTTATTTTAAATAACTCGACTTCAAAAACAGGAAACTTCGAATTGAGAACGAACACATCAGAGATATGTATAATAGAGGGATATTTATATAAACACTCCTATATTGCACAAGCGATATATAAATGGCTCTTTTGTAATTAAAAGGAAACTGGACCAAGATCGATTTAAATGCTTTTCGAATCAAAAAAAAAAAAGAAAAAAATTGGATAACTTATAACTTGAAAGATTTGAGACTAAAATAAATTCAAAAAGTGATAAACTCCAAATTATGATTGTAAGAAAAATAAAAAAATGGGCCCAATCTCGCTATACTCTTTTATATAAAATAGTAGCTACCGGTTTCGAACCTCGCAGCTCATCTTCAGGCAGCTGAGAGCGTGAACAATAAATTAAGCTAGATATCAGAATTAAAGATATGGTTTTTAATAGAAGACTAATTATTTTTTTAAAAGAATATGATGAACAAGTTAAAATAAAGAAATTTAAAAAACAATTAAATTTAGAAATACTTACAGTACCTATAAAATCCTGTTAAAAACTGTCAAAATGTAGAATGTGTCTGTGTAGATGCATTTATTCACAATAAATACAAATAACACAAAAGTTACTAGATAATAACTCCAAAACAGAACTCACTCATTAAAATTAATTAATTAATATTATAATTTCGTAAATTTTCGTTATTTAAAACTGACGCAAAATGAAGAAAAAAAAATAACACTCCTGGATTAAAATTAATATTAATTATTAAATAGTTGCTATCATAACATTAACAGTCTTTCTTCAAACAAATATTTTTTTATTTAAAGTTAACATATGCACAAGTAAAATAGATTCTATGATAACAACAAAACAGAGGTCGTGCATTGAAAATAATTAGCAAAAAGTGGGCATTTTTAGTCTCCTGATCTTCCTTTTTTAATAGTATCATCAGAATCTTTATTTTATTTTTCTTTAATATATTTTATATTAAAAAAAATGTGTTATTTATAAATAATCTATATAATTAATTAACTAATAACAAATCCGAATAATTCTCTTTATGCAAATTTATTTGATGGATGCAATCACTTTGAAAGAAAAGTTACTTTTTTTTTAGTGTAGAAGAAGAGTGTAGTATAATATACAGTTGGTTCATTTGTTAACAGAAAAGTAAATTTATCGGCTTTCGCAGGACTGTGTAATAAAGTGAAGGATATTATGTTTGAATTCTACAATATTTAATTTCAAACGAATCACGTTTGCTCCAAATTTTATTCTACGTACTTACTTGCACTAAAAGCATCGCAGACAAAGACAGGCGATTATCTTGCATACTGTCCGTACTTTCTCCCACTTGAGAATATTATATCGGGTCTTGTTGGGTCGTATAATAAAAATAAATAAACGAAAAGATGCCCTTCCTTTATCTCGTCTATCTAAGATCCTATTGCAACTTTCAACACATCAATGAACTACATGCTACCGGCCGGCCTAACCGTATTAGATCCATTCTGCCGACACTATAATCGCGTATTTTTTGTTTTTGTTATGCGACACCATAATCTAAACATGTGTATTGTACAAGTATGACATACACTGGATGCAACTTTATTAGAGATGATAATATAATAACGTGAGGGGAAATGGACAATTTAGAGTTATCTAATAACTGCCAATGGCAGTTACATCAGCGGAAAATAGTTTTGTCTATAACAATTTTGCATAAATAAAAGCAGTCTTGAATATCAAATTATAGTAAGAATATATTGGAGGAAATGTTAATTCAAATAGGAAGGAGCATATTATAAGCAGCATTATTATTAGAGTGCAGATATTTAAGCAAACGTGTGTTTGTTTTTTTGTTTTTATTATTGCATTGGTTTAGTTGTACACTTCCCGACAGATACCGTGCTTTCAAATATTATCCTGATTAGAGTAGGCTATGGTTTTTTCTTAATCGTTGGTCACAGTGCATGCACGCACTGATCCTTTGACAGTTTGTAGGTCACCAAAATGAGTACAAAAAATATATTTATTATGTTAAAAAGCTAAGAGTACTGAAGGTGATGTTGATAGTGTTGTCTATTACTTTGAAGATACACAATCACACTTCATGTTGTCAAAACCATTTACAAGGAGTTGTGGGGTTATGTCGGCACAGGAATCTCTAATACCATCGCAAGCTCTTCGATTGTGTGATATCTGGTCTTCAAAATGGTATTCTTTAAATATGGGAAAATAAAATAATGAAAATTGTCAAGTTCCGGAGATCTTACAGGAAAATTAATAATTCTTGTATCGAAAAATTGTTCCAAGAAAGCTATTGTTTGTCGAGATTTGTGTGGCGATGCATTGTCTTCTGTAAGTCCGTCATCATGAAGTTCATCAGGGGCGTAGCGCAAAATCTTAGGTTTACAAGTTGCACGGAATGTGTCAATACAAACATGAACATGACTTAAAAGCCGTGCGTAAGTAACTGCCAAATTCGGAAATCTTGCATCCACCGATTAATGGAATAAACCTATTCTCCATTATCTATTATGTTCGACCAGTTCTATAAAGTAACTTTCGATAATAAATGTTTTGTGTTGTAATTCTAACATGTTGTAAGATAATAATACAACCAAATGCAACCGTTACTAATTTTGGCTTATCACTGACAGCTATCACAATGTGTAGTACAATTTAAAAGTAGGTAACCCAGTGTCGCTAATCTAATTAAGGAATTTGCTTAAACAACAGGCTACTCTAATCAAGAAAGTATTTGAAAGCACGGTACATTCAAACCCAAATACATATAGCCTAGTCGACAAAATTAAATTTTTGTTTAAGGATCTTATACTATGCATAAAATGACCTTGCAATACGCATCTAGCTAAATTTTGACGATTACAGTATACGTTTCCTTTCTATAATAAATAAATTCAATTCTTCTACCCGATCTGCATAATTACTAGGTATATTACATTGCATTATTTTGTCTTTAAATAAGTACTAGGTGAAAATATAGGCAACCAGTATTGTTGGTTGGTAAAATGACGCTGTCATTTTTGTTTACATTTTATCACAATTTTTGTCAACCAACTCTACCTCAAATACATCACAGACAGCATAAAGAAAAATAACTCACCACACTCTTTTGTTCCACTTCCTGACCATCCTTCTTCCTATATTTCTGTATCAGAGCGTTTCGGTCGACATTCTTCACGTTCATGCTTCTACTCTTCCCCAATTTAGAAGATAATTTTTCGAAGAAACCCGCCTCCTTCAAGGGCAAATCCCCCAAAGACATCGATTTGCGCTTTTCGGCGTAACCAAGTTTCTCTCTTTGATTCAAAAAGTGCCTGTTGTTCTCTAATTCCAAGAGGTAAGAGGGACCCTGGACCGTTTTCCGATTCTGGGACATTTGGGGACTGATCTCCGTCGCCACTGATTTTCGCGAACTTTTCAAATTCACACTCTTGCGCCTCTGCAATCCTGACATTTTCGTTTCGTTGGGAGTCCAAATCCTTTTTTGGTTATACTGTCCCGTTTCCGGGGATCCGTAAATCGACTGGTTAACACTGTGCGAGATAGAGACGGTACAATTTTATCGATACAAACATTAGTAGCAGATTAGATAAGATTTTACTCACCTTCGAAGATAATTTTCTTGCTTATTTGCTTGTTGCGTTGAAGAAATCTTCGGTGTGACGTTGCGATATTAAAATTAAATAGAAGAAATATACAATAAAAGGATGAGATACATAGATAAATAGTAAAAATTATATATACTGCAATGGATTTGAATTGTCAGGTTACATAATTTAAAAAGTCACTACTGTCATTCATTAAAAGCATCACACGTTAATATTTGCATTAATTGAAAAACTAAATAAACTATACCTATAGTAAAACCTTCTTTAAGCGACGGGAAAAAACCATGACCATTTTTAGTGGGAGGAACAAGGAACTAAACATCAATGTACTTACATACCTCTATATTCTTTTTGTTATTAAATAAATAAGTGTTGAAACGTAGGTGTGGAAAAACTCACAGACACAAATCTTTTATTATTATTATTTATATTATTTTAATTAATAGCTCAATCAGAATTTTTATTATCTATTCATATCTGGTTTCGAAGGTATTTTAATATTGCCACGCCAATAAGTATTTTGAAAAAACGTTACTCACGTACATTGTATCAAACCTATCTAATCTTCCTTTTTAAATGGATCACCTGCACAAATGTATAGAATTCTTGTTAATTAGAAGACTTTGATTAGAACTAGATTTGTTTATATTATACAGAAAAAAAAAATCTGTAGTAATCAGTGATGAGCATTTTTCAAATATTTCACAACGAAAAAGAAAAAGAGAAGAAAGGGTATTTGAAACTGTTGTCTCATCGATTTGAATGATAATCATATTCACAATCATAAATTATATCGATTACGAATAATTAATAATCGAAACGTCACAATCGAATTCCAGAATTGTGTTCCATCTATATTCCATTCATTTACTAATTGCAAAAATTCGGATTTTTTCTATAATTACAGTCCACCTCCGAAAGCATTTTTTACGGTATTTTGAACGGGATATGTTTTGCTACCAAATGGGGTTCATGGTCTTTTGGAGGGTCCTAGAGGACGCACAAACTGAACTCCTTTTTCACGGAATAGGTCATTGTACATAAAGTTTAAGATGCAATAGCAATGAAAATGTTGGCAGAAACTTGAGTCTGTTTCTAGTGTTATTCCCCTTTCTTGCTAGTTTTGTAATTCCTACAATATACCATAAGCTCCACCTGGTGGCATTCTATCGGTTCATTGTATTTAGGCATTTTCTTTCATGTTTCAGTAAATGTTTTATATTTTTTCTTTTATTTTTTAAAATAAAAGCAGGATGACTTATTGGATCAACTGAAAAGAGTATTAAACTGTCGTTATTTAAAAAGAAGAAATGTTTCACATATTTTTTTAAATAGGAATAGTTTACACTATTTTAAGCAGTAAATATTTACTTTATTTACTTTTTGTAAATATTTTGTTTTGTTTCAATTTTTCCAACTAGGGGCAAAAGGTAACTTTATTATTAATATTTTGATGCATATTGGATTGATGTTTATCAAGTATTTTTTGAGGAAATATGAAAAATATACATCTATACCTAACAGCAACGAAAAGTTTGAAAATTTGGTATTTTAATTTAATAACATTTCTAAAGAAAAAAAAATATTTTTTTCTTATCATAGTATCTGTATAAAAAATGGATTTTAAAACTTAAAAATACCATTTTCCTGACAAAATTCGCATTAAAATTGACAGATTTACTCAGAAATCTGGAGTCATGAGTCACCTATTGACAAAATTTGAATACCGCGCGCCCGCGGTACACTTCAAATCTACGTCGGCCAATGGCGTTCGATTACGCAACGAGAACGCAACCCGCATCAGCCAATGATGCCGATCGACCATCACGAAGTTATCGGTAAATTAGTCACGTCCATGTCATTTAGCAGTTATTCAAAAATGACGTGAGGGAGTAGGGTGGTGTCTTATGCCGTCTACTTTGAACCGATAATAGAATACCGGCGCGCAGCGACTCCTAAAGGAAATACGATCTTTAACGCTCGCGGTTGCCAGTAGACGAGACGGCCAACGCGGATATGAACGGACGCGATTGAAGATCAACGACGCGAAAACTACTAGAGGAAATAGTGAAAAATGGCCGGTTTGTGGAGAAACATTTGCGAAGTCTTCTGGAGGGAATCCGTTTGGTTGCCCCCGAATGTCACTTGGGCAGATATCGCGCCCGGAGCGCGAGAGGACGTGACACCTACTGATTATCGGCATTTATACTTCCCATTACCTATGGCTTTCGTATTATTATCCATACGATATTTCTTAGAAAAGTACGTAAAAGAAACCATTACAATTCCGTTTATTTCACCCCAATTTATAGATACTGGTTTGCGCCGATCGGTATTTCATTAGGTATTAAGAATAGCAGACCAAAGAAAGCACCTTCGAATCCAACGCTGGAAAAAGCATTTCTTTCCAACCGAAAACTCCTTAAACCCAAACAGGTTAGTGAAACTGCTAATGTTGTCTTTTGTGTTAATTAAAATAATCACTCGTGAAGATACAAGGATTGGCAAAACAATTGGACTGGTCCGAAAGGCAAGTCGAACGTTGGTTGAGACTCCGGAAAAGCCAAGAAAAGCCGACGACTTTAGTAAAATTCACAGAAAATGCTTGGAGATGCTCGTATTACATATTTTCCTTCTTGTATGGCGTGCGTGATATTGTGGGACAAGCCGTGGCTGTGGAATATCAATGAGTGTTGGTGAGTGAATTAGAACAATTTTAGGTTATGTCATCCTTTTTTTTTAATTAGATTAAATGTCATGAATTTTTAATGTAGCTATATTAATTGAAAATCTATTTCTTAATAGTGTTACATTTATTGTTTACACAAAGTGAAGTATCTACTTTTAATGCAATGGAATTAATTAGAATAGCATTTGTAGGTAGGTTATGTTACTATTTTTACCATTTTTTTACAATTTAAGTTATATTTCACCTACTTTTGCTTTTTCCAAAAGTAGTATAAGAATTTAGGCCCAATTTTTATTATATGAGCAATATTTTCCCATTTCTAGTAGAGTAACTTTTAATTGATCAAATTTCTGATAATTATTTTATTGTAATAATAATTTCTGCAAGCAATGATTTACTTCGCAAGTAGTTAAATCCATATTTCTCTTTGAAACATATTTCATTTATCCTTCGAATTGTAGTTTTACGATCCCTAAGCAAACATTTCTATCTGCTGCTTGTATTTACTTTGTCCTATCTCTATTGGATTTTCCATTTTTACACCTTAAATTACATACTCCAATTTTTTTTTATCTTATTTGGTGCATTACACCGATTTATCCTATCTTATACTTTTCGGTCATAGATTTTCTTTATACAAATAGGTGAAATAGTATTTATTTTTAACATAGGCACATTTAATTTATACAAAATGGTGGAGGATTAGTTTTCATAATATTCTCAAATCAAAAGCGTTTATTTATAGGGAACAAATAAGTAATTCAAGCGTGATTTTACTGTGGGTTTGCATAATGATTCAGTCGTCTATATTTTAACCTTTTCTTTTTTCGTGCATACGTATTTATCATTTAAATAAAATTTTAAGACGACTAAAAAACTAATTCATATTATCATAATGGAAATTTAATAGAAACTATAAACAAAAAGCAATTATATGTATTTTATAAAAACATATGGAAAATTAAGACTTAATAAATAGTACTTGTGTACTTTTTTCTTGTCTTATGTGAATCATTAAATACTATGTTTTAACATTTTCTTTCCTCTCATCCTAAGTTTCTTTTAATTTAAAGGATTATTTGAAATAATAGTGAATAGAACTGTGGCATATGAGCGTTACTGTTACTAGATTAAAAAATAGTATTTGATTCCTTTTTTTTTTTTTTTAATAATAATACAACATCTTAACGCCCTGCGAAACTACATCCATTAGACCATAAAATGATGATAGCCAATATTCGCAAACAGGCGAAACAAGCACACTATCTTCCTTTTTTGAAGTTTCCTTTACGGTTTGAAACGGTATCCATTTTAAAATTGAATGAAATAAACATTTTATGATGTGATAATACAAGACTAATACAATGCACTAGGTAAGTAAATAAAAGTAAAATTCAACAATGCTATATTTCTGCATTCCATTTTATTGTTGCTGTAAAATGAATTGAATGATAAAAAAAAATGCTTCTACGAATTTGGAACATCCGCTCTATTTAAGTTAAAAATTCAAAACAATATTGGATTGTCTCGGTATTTGTTTCGTTTGGGGAGAGGTAGGAAGAGGATTTTTTAACTTTAAATCATATGGAGGTCAATTTATTGAATTAGATTTTAGATCATATGGACCAAATAGAAACCAAATCGTCCTTTAAAGTTAAAAAGTAAAGTAACATTTATATATATTTTGCAATATACAGGTTGTTTGGCAGAACGATGTAAGGTTTTCTACAGTCAAAAGGTGAGGCCATCAGGAACCATATTAAATTTCCTGGTTTTATTCAAAGTTTGTTTTACAAGTGAAATGCTCTTCGAAAGGGTATAAATAATAAGGAAGTTTTTGAAGCAATTTTAATATTGGAATTGTTTCATTTAAAAAGAAAGAAAAAAATCATTAGGCACTCGAGAATTATGAATTTTGTGTCATTTTAAATGTCTTCTTCGGACTTTAATTAATTGCCCCCTTTTTAGAGAAAGATGCATTAAACTTCCACAAAAAGCAAGTTGTTCGTGATATCACGAAAATGAAACAAGTTATCAATGTTCAAATTAATGACCTCATCTATCGACCGTAGAAAACTTTACATCGCTCTGCCAAACACCTAGTATAATAGAAATAAGTTGATATTGATTTTAAGAATGCTGGATGATATTTCACAAATTTATTAATAAATAGTACAGGATAACGTATTTTGGTATAAAGTGACTAATGTAGGATCAACAATAATTTATCTCTGGTAATATAAATACATATGCAATGATTGTAAATATTTCAACATGCAATAAGTGTACAGTGTAGTACTGAGTAATTAATGATTACACCATCGTCAATATGACTCATGGAAATCCGAGATAAAAATATAATAAATGACTTTAAATCACCTTACACAATTGCCTATATTATTCACTTTTTAATTATGATACCAATTAGTTCCAGAACAGACAATTTTATAATGTGTAAAATAATCATAATAGTAGTAAAATCTTGATATTCAACAAAAATCCAACTTTATTAAATTAATACTGTATTTCTGTTGTAATCTCAAACATAGATCACTTCTTTCTTCCACGACAAATAAAAAAAATTCACCATAATGTAGTACTCCCTTTGTAAACTCAAAATCATTTCCGTCACTGCACTTTAGGATCATTTTAATTATTCATTTATTCGTCATCTTAAGAAAAATGAAAGAATCCCTCTTATCTTGACTGTTCTGATTATTACTGTTCTTCTTTTTCTTGCTATTCACCCTAAACAACTTCGTCTTTTGCCCGCTCTTACTACTGGGAATTTTATTTTTGATTCTCTTGTTGCGGTAATACGGGAACTTTCTTTTTCTGCTGTTGTTGTAACATTTCTTTTTTCCTACGAATCGTATCCAAACCGTCACTAGACATCACCACCAGGTTGTGCTTCTGCAGATTTCCCTTCTCGATTTGCGTCACCTGTTCCAGGGACATCGACTTCTGTCTCAAACTGTCGAAATTTACGTTCGGCTTGGTCGGGGCGTTCTTCTGCAACGCTTTTACGTCGATACGGTCCTGCATATTGGCGGTCACTGGTCTTCTAACTAGATGAGACGAATCGGGAAGTTCCAGATCGTCATCCGGATCTTTTTTCCGTCGAATTATGAAACTTTTAGCGCGTTGAAACATTTTTCTATAGCGATTAAAATGGACGCACTAATGACTGGATAGGTACTTGTACGTTAACGACTGTCACTTGTTTCCCATATTGTGATCGTTATCGCCGAGCTGATCGTTGATAAGCGCTGTTATCTTTACGGGGAATATATCTAAGTGGATATTTTTCCTTTTCTGTTCCGTGTATTTTTTTTTGCTATCGCTTCTTTTAATCGCGTAAATAATCTTTGTTGTTTTTTGGTTGAAGGAAAAAACTTGATCCCTAAATATTTTTAAACATATTTCAACGAAATGATGATTTTCAGAATAAGATACGTTTGCAAGTTTAAGGCGATTTTTTTTTTTTTTTCACGTTACATACAGTTTTAACTAAAATAAGGGATCAAGTTGGATGTATAACAGGTAAATATACTTTGCAGCTTAAATACGAAACGGTACAAGATACTTTTTTTATATAGAAACATTGATTGAAATCCAAAATTTTAATTTTATCTTACCGTTTTCAAGATATTAAAAAAAAGAGAGATTTTTCATCAATTTCCATTATACCATATAACTTTCTTATTATTTAAAATTTCAAAAAATAGTTTAGATATTTTTCATACAGTCCTTTATTTGGAATTTGAATAAAAAATCTGCTCTCTAACTAATCCTTCAAAATATTTAGTTACGTCATATTATTTTTTTCTTAAATGGAAACCATAATTAGGCTTTGTTATAATTAAATACAAATTTTATAGGTTTTATAGAAATATAATACTTTATGTTAACTCTAAATATTAAGCAAGATATTGCGTTTTTAAATTTCTGATAGATTTTTAGCGTCTAGCCATAGGTACGACAGAGTGCCATGACACACAAACAAAATGATGATGATGATAATAATAACAGAGATATTATACTTTCTCTACTTTGCTAATAAAATAGTAGTGTGCTATGATTGATAAATATATTAGAACTATTCCCTACACAGAGTGCCATGCCCTTACAGAATGAAACAGTTGATGTTGTTTTATCTGTCAAACTGTGAATGCATCGGTGTTAGTTACATTATTTTATCCGATATCGTTATAATCTTAGAGTTATTCGAGTTCTGTTACTGTTTAATTAGTTTCGCCTTATATTGTTATTGCATTGTTGTGTTTTTTTTTAAAAAACATGCTCGAGTTCACCAATCGTGAAAAAAAACATGGCATATTTATTATATTTTATTTTATTTTATTTTCAAATGGCTGGAGGATAATTTGTACTACGATGAATTTGAATACACAGCATTTAGATGAAGACAAATTTCCTATTCTTTAATTAATTTATTGCCCATTAGGACTAGCTATCCGTACCAGTCGATCACCAACGACATCTGGTGGTACTACATGTTCTCTCTGGCTTTCTATTGGTCGTTGTGCGTCAGCCAGTTCTTCGATAACAAACGGAAGGATTTCTGGCAGATGTTTGTCCATCACATAGCCACGATAATGCTGATGTCGTTCTCGTGGATCTGCAATCTGGTCAGGGTGGGTAGCCTGGTTCTGGTCACGCACGATTGCGCCGACATCTTCTTAGAGGTATGTAAAGTGATAATGGAAAAAAAAAACATACTTGGTTTAAAGTAAAGCATCAATTTAATATTTCTTTAATTATAAACTTTTGTTAAACAAGATAATTTCTTTGCCGAAAAAATATTTCAATTTATTTCTTATAGCAGCAAAAAAAAAAGAAATACTTATTTTATCAGATTCGAAGCCGTGCGACATGAATTTGAAGGATTAATTTAATAATTCTTCAATCTGTATGTTTTATTACGGTATCTATTTGACTCAAGTTTGACATAAATAGAGATAGAATCATCGGAGTTTCTTCAGTTTTTCAATATGCCTCTCTTCGATTGTGAGTCAAGACTTTTGTCTTGGATAGTACACTAAGGTGGCTACTTAGAAAGTTAAGTTAAATTTTAAATATTTGGAGTTTGCAAACAGTTTGGCTCCTACTTTCTTTTTAAAATATTTTAAAGTTTCTTGCACTTCTATAGGGTTTCCTATTTCCTAGTTGATGATAGCCATCAACTGTTTCTAAAATTATATAGTGACGATTCTTTTTGAAAATTAGATTTGAAGTATGTTAATAATAGTGGGAGTGGAAAAATAACAGAAATTTAATCGGAATCATTATCGTTTAAAGTATTCACAGTAATTATTATTATACAAGTTTCTTCTCTATTCAAACCAATCTACTGAATTTCGTTTCCGGTATGTTGTACACTAAGTACTGCCTCAAATTTCCAGACTAATTTATCTCAATGCTGCTTTACATAATTTTATGCATATCTACCATATTTCATCCATCGTTTTATAATGAACTTATTTTTGTTTTTTGAGAACAGTATTAATAAAAAACAATTATAAACCCACCTGCAGATGTAAATAGGTCCGTACTAAGATATTTCAAAATTCGGTTCACTTTCCAACAGTGCAAGCGACAAAATGGTTATAAAACTCAAAGATATCTTTACTAAATGTTTACGATTTTTTCGGCAATGATGGGAAATAGTGAAACACAAGTTAAAAAAAAAGCATTTGTTAAGAATGTTCCATTATAATGTTTATAATTATAGACGTATCTTCGTTAGAGGTGCTACATAACCATTAAGAAAAAATGTTTTACTTGAAAATCGTAATTTTTTTTTAGGCTGCTAAGATGGCCAAGTATCCAGGCTATCAGAAGATTTGTGATGTCATATTCGCTATATTTACCGTCCTGTGGATAATAACTAGACTAGGCGTGTTTCCGTGTTGGATAATTCACAACTAAGTTACTCAGATTGATAGATCAAAATTTACATTTTACTTTACTTAAAAAATAATATTATATCCGTGAAAAAGAAATGTGACGTCGAATTTTGCTCTTTTTAGAATGCATTCTATATAGTCCAGCGCGTTTTTCAATTATACACGTTAAAGTGTTGTAACTCTTTGATTGTTTGATGTTTTTTTTATTGTAAAGGCGCATTATCAATTTTATTCTGTATTACAACAAAATTAAGTTTTTCGTATCAAAAACCTTTTCTAAATTGTAAAATAATCTGCGACGTAAAATACATACATAAACAAAACAACCAAAATCGCTCTTTTATATCTTTAAAAATAAAAGTTACAGTAGATTTACATTCACGAGATGCGTCCAATAGGTTTTAACGTTTTCAGTGATTGCCATACTAACAGATGTTTTCGTAACGATTATGTACGAATTCCTGAACTGAAACATAAGCCTCGTTTCGTCATTTCAGCACTGCGATTGTAACGCCGACCTTACTGCCCGTGTTCCCGGCGTATTTCATCTTCAACGGTCTCCTGTTGCTCCTTCTCAGCCTCCACGTCGTGTGGACTTACCTGATCTTGAAGATCGCGTACAAGGCGCTGATGGCCGGCCAGATGGAGGGCGACAGATCCAGCAGTTCCAATTACAGCGACAGTCCCAAATCGCAGTAGCACCTTGCCGAGGAGAAAGAATTCACGCAATCAACAACAATCCACATACGAAACACGCTATGTTCGCATGTTATTCCATTTTTTTTTCTTTTTTTGTCTCTTTAAAATACGTAAATATCGAATCTGAAGTGCAACAACCAATGTGTAAAGTAAGTTGGTTGAGCGTTTACGAAAAAAAAAAAAAGGAAAGAAGAAAATGAAAACAAATGCTGTTTATATTCCATTATCATCATCACTGATCACTGTTGATTATTGTTATTATTTTTTCTTTCAACTACTGAATATATTTATTCAGTTTTCTTCTTTTTCTTATGTTCGTTATACACAAGTTACCGTTATATTCTCAAACCTCTTATATCGATTTAATTTATCTCGAAGACGTGTTTAAAGTACTAATTTATAAAAATCTATTTGATGTTCTATGGTTTTTTTTGTTTTTTTTGTCGTAAAAAAAAAGTGTAATTTTTTGTACCCGTTCCAATCGCATTTCTTTCGTCTTTTGTATTTTCATATCACAATCTCCATAGGATATGTCGAATGCTTGTATTGCGTTGTTTTTTATGAGTATAAGTTCAAAGAAAAGAGAAAAATTATGTATATGGTTTCCAGTGTAATGTGACGCGAATTTTCAACAATAAAAAAGTCTGTTACTTTCTACATACGTTTTTTATTATTATTATTATTATACGTTCGAAAATTCCTGTGAGTGAGCGGAGGTCATCCAAAATTCTCGCAAAAATGACGCAGATTTGCCCTGATTCAGGGGCTGTAACAAAGTAATACATTTTACATGAAGCATCATGACATACTACTATATGTAGGTACTTGTAAATAATTATTAAACACTTTAAAACATTTTCTTACCTGAAGATTTGTTGCAACCATGTAATTGCTATTAAATTTCCCATAGTGCGGTGGTTTATAGTAATTTTATTATTATTGACCGTGTTATAACCACCAATAATATGGGCTTCATTCAATCTAATTAGTTGATCATCTATTTCAGTTGGGATTAAAAATATTTCATTACGACGGTTTTCAAATATTGCCATAACCGCAATATTAATAATATTTAATTTCAACCGGAATTTGATTTGCTGCATTCATTTTACTCTTTCTTCTATTAAATTGGAACTGTTTATAATCTTCTAAAAGCTTGTCCATTATAACAATTATATAAAAAGTCCTCTTTGTAAAAAAAATATTTTTTTCATAACACATGGTTTTGAAAGAGAAACGACCATAACTCTTTCAAAATTTAAATTTCTTCTTTATTTAAACCAGTTTGAACTAAAATAAAAAATAAATAATACATGTAGGCAATAACATTACGGTAACCTCCTCGGAAACTGAATTGATCCAAATAAACACGATTTCTTCTTGAATTATAAAAATAAGGTAACAGTCTCCATCTATACTATTGAATATTCAATTTTTTACGAATTTCATCAAGTTCAGCTACTCTTTTTTTTAATTCAACTTATTGTTATTTTGTTTGTTTCTCACTGTACTGTGCTTTAATAATAATAGTAATAATGTCTCGGTTACAAATCAAATTCCACACAAAGATACAATATATTTAGATGCGTTTAACACAGCAGATGCTAAATAGCGCCATTTTGAGCATGTATTGCATTACATGTATGTCCCTCTCTCTCTCCCTTGTGATTGGTGTAAATGATAGAAGTCAGCTATGGCATCTGGTGTTCGAAATAAACGAAGCAGCGCTATAAACCATTTTTCTGGAGACAAAATATCAAAGGTGCCAAACAGCAAGTGACGCCTCTTGTCCTATCTATTCGTTGTCGACACTTGTAATTTTTGGCGGATCCACTACTACTACTACTTTGGCGTTTTGACAGACGGCAGAGGAGGGCGCCACTGCAGTCATTATTCTAACGTTGATCTCAAGGGTTGTTGGAAGTAATCGAAAATAATTAAATATTATCCATGGCTAATTCTGCCGTGTTTTTAATTCAACTTGTTATTGTATTGTTGTTTAATAATGATAGCAATAATCTTTTTATTACCTATCAAAGCCTACACAGCATTTACTTAGTTGCGTATAGCGCCATTTTCAGTCAAGATTGTACTTCCCCCTCTCTGACACACGTTCTTTGTGGCGGTGTAAACAGAAGACAGCTGACAAATGGTCATATTTCCGACGTCAAAGCATCAGAGACGCTAACAGCAAATGTTCCCTTCCTGTTTTATATCTTGGCTGGATGGTTGCGCCGTTTGTGTAGTAAAGGATAAACTGACATATAGTTAACACGGGTAAAAAAAAATGACAAAAATTGAAACAAAAAAACGTTATATTTATTGTTAAATCAATATACATTAAATACACTTCAAACTGATAGGTAAAGTAAGTTTTTAACAAATACATTCCACAATTGAGCTCAGTACAGTTACTAGTTAGTACGTACATAAAAACATTATTTTGTTCCATATTAAATCTGCTTCGATATTCTGAATTTTCTCTCCTACCAAGGTACATGTCGTGAGCAGCTCTCTAAGAAATAAGAAAAATATGAGATTAATATAAGAAAATTTTATGTCATTTAGAAAAAAAAAAAGAAAAAAAAAATTGGTTTATTTTATTCGTACGCACTAAAAATACTAAGTATCTACTTTCCACTATCTACTTCCTACACCGCAAAGGTACCGTGGGGAAAGGACAAGGAAGCCACAATTAACCGGACGCGCCTATTCACTAATCTATTATTTATGCAGCGATAATTACGCGTTATCTACTATTTCGTAAATGCCATCAGCAGCGAACAAATAGTAGTCCTCGCAAACAATATCCAACTCAAACAACAACAAAACTCCAGTCTAAGAGTCCCGATATTCAGTGTCCGAACGCGCACCGAAAGGATACTTATCTATAATAATTACTCTTGACCTTTGATATCGCTCTCCCTAAATCATCTCGTTCGCCTCATATCGGCCGATAAGGAGCTGGCTTGGAGCGAGCGCTAACGATAAACACGGCGACGAAACCCTCGGCTCAGTTCCTCAGTTGGGACGGAGATCTCTTTTGCGAGCGCGTGTTTTCGAGTATGGCTGGCGGTGGAAACGTGGAGAATGGATGGTTCACCGAAAAGAATGACCTATGGCCGGGCCAACGCACCTCGCTAGAGGTCGAGGATGTTTTATACAGGGGCAAATCCGAGTATCAGGACATCATGGTATTGAAAACGTACGTAAGCTTTCTTTTTTTTTTGGTTCGAATTTTACAAAAAAGCCAGTGTGAAACAATTGTTGCTTAGAAAGATAATAATATAAATTTAATAAATAACTTTATTATTCCACATGCAAGTTAGCGTAAATTAGCAAAAATTCAGTGTTTTCAATGCTGATAGTAAATTTAGAAAAAACACAATTAATATATTTTTTAAAGCGATCGGCTTGCATATTTTTCAGTATTTCGATACATCCGGGATTTTTTGTTGTGAAAATGGGGTTATACACAATTAAAACGATTCGAGTTGTAAAGAAATTACGCCTGGTTTTAGTTTAATACGCGCTTGCAGTTTCCTACAGTGAGATCACAGCAGTCTTGCTTATACACTGTTAAGACAATACGTTTGATAGTTTGCGAAGCATTGGCTGCGTTCAGGGAGTTACGGCGCTGGAAGCGATAACCGCTAGCGCTGTGACCGGCGCTAGAACTCCCTGAACGGGTCATAAGAGTATGCTTTGCTGGCGTATGCTCTTGCTTACTTATTTAGTGTGTTTGATAGCCGCGTTTACAGAATTGGACTATGTTGAAAGGTTAGGTTGCTTGCTCAAGCGTTTCTTTTAATTTATATCACAAAAACAAACGTTGTGTTTAATCTTAGACAAAATATCTTGTTACACATATAAAGGGATAAGAATTGTACAAACAATTATTTTAATCACAAATACATAGGAATAAAAACAACCACCGTAATTAAACTGTAAAATAATTTTAATAGAGTAACATATTTTAAAGGTATCACTAATATCCTCGGTTCACTCTTAAATATCTATATTTATTAATCCAGGCGATTTCGTTGCTATTTAAGCGTAAATTATAGATAAAATAACCTCATCGGCAAATATTCAAATAAATATTCCAGGGTAAAAAACATTAATCGTGAATTTTTATATGTATTAGTAAACTATTGATTTTATAATTTCACAAAATGTCCATATAATAAAATGATTTGCCTTGATCGATCTAAAAATTGTAGTTTGTGTTTTATAATATTTATATTAGCTCTCTGGGGCTTATATTGTTTCCATTTCACTTTATTCATCATGACTTTAATAAAAAAGCAATAAAAAGTTAGTATCACCACAATTACTTAAACGATTTCATTCTAGTTCACACGCTTTACAAACTCATATTTGAATGTTTGCCGGTCATCCCCACTTTCCACTGGATGATCTAGCGGTCGGCCATATTGCCTAGCGAAAATATTTTTCGCTAGAAAAGATGGCGGCCGCTAGCTCCAGCGCTGGATCTAGCGGCCGCGTTCAGGACACCGCTCGATCTAGCGGAGCTCAGCACTGGCAGCGCCGTAACTCCCTGAACGCACGGATTAGTTAGGTTGTATGCAGAAAATATGTATACTTTTGCTCAACTAAAATGTAGTAGTGTAACTAACTTTATTATTAGTTCGAAGGATAAAGTGTATCAAGAGTTTCATACAATAAATAAATTATACAATGACCATAAATGTTGTTGTTTTCTTTAGATCTAAGATTTAGCATGTTTGACTAGCGTGAAGGAAAATTTAAAAACCATTCCATTAATCGGCAAGAAGTGTGGTTATATGATATGATATCCAAAAGTTATTTGAAAAAGTTGTTCCGAATCCACTTTTGAGGCTATATACAAATTTTCCCGGAACCCCTCAATTATGACTGACAGAGTTAAAACTTGAGGAGAATGAATAAATATTACAAATATTTTTATTCCAAACTAAATAATAAACACTACTGTTACTGAAAATTATATATGTAAGCTTGTCCCTCGAAAATAAAAGACGTGTGGTCGGCTATACGATTTTATTAATACTGATCTCTTATACATGACTCAATGTTATTGATTACGTCATTCTCAAACGAAGGGACCATCGAGTTCCCGCTTCCTCCTTACCACTTGGCCCTTCGCTATCATCTCCATTCCCTTTCTACGGTTGGCAACTGTAGATGGCGCTTACACTCGGCCATCCTGACTCAGCGAAGCTGTAAACATGATGCGCGCCACAAAATTTTATGGCATGCTAAGGAGAACATAAGTTTTATATGGGAAGGTGAGATAGTTAGCAACTTTTAAATATTAGGTTCAAGAAAAGGTAGGCGCGAAAATGTATGATCATTCTCTAACATCCATAGTCAAAACAAAACATATGGTACGAGAATGCAATTCCTGATCATTCTCTAACATCCATAGTCAGAACAAAATATATGGCACGAGAATGCAATTCCTGATCATTCTCTAACATCCATAGTCAAAACAAAAACTATGTACGAGAATTGCATTCCTGATCATTCTCTAACATCCATAGTCAGAACAAAATATATGGCACGAGAATGCAATTCCTGATCATTCTCTAACATCCATAGTCAAAACAAAACATATGGCACGAGAATGCAATTCCTGATCATTCTCTAACATCCATAGTCAGAACAAAATATATGGCACGAGAATGCAATTCCTGATCATTCTCTAACATCCATAGTCAGAACAAAATATATGGCACGAGAATGCAATTCCTGATCATTCTCTAACATCCATAGTCAGAACAAAATATATGGCACGAGAATCAATTCCTGATCATTCTCTAACATCCATAGTCAGAACAAAATATATGGCACGAGAATGCAATTCCTGATCATCTCTAACATCCATAGTCAGAACAAAATATATGGCACGAGAATGCAATTCCTGATCATTCTCTAACATCCATAGTCAGAACAAAATATATGGCACGAGAATGCAATTCCTGATCATTCTCTAACATCCATAGTCAGAACAAAATATATGAGACGAGCACGTAACTTCTGGTCATTCTCTAACACTCATAGACAAAACCAAACATATGATACGAGAATGGTAACAAAATTATTTTCCTCTTATAAATAATAGAAATGGTACAAGTATAATGCAACTGGTTCAGAGCATATCTTACATAATTTAAAACTACAAAACAAGAATGTTATTCCTGACTGATAACAAAATAAAAATTCAACATCCAAACGCAACAATTTGCTTCTTCACGTAGTTTTACCACATGACAAACTTGGTATTAGTGATAAAAAAAAATAATACAAAGTGGTAAAAATATTTATGTATCTGCACTTAATCAACCAATTCCCATCGTTTGATTGCTCGATGGCATACACCCCGTATAGGTACTTCGTGATCGTAATGAGCCCGGAATATCACGGAACCTCATATCTATCGCAATCTAACACTTTCGAAATCTGAAGGGGCCTTTCCATTTGGCAGTAATTTTCGACTACTACCTGTACTTGACGATAGACGAAATTTGAACAAGAACTAGGTCTCCCTCTTCCAATTTTTTGCACTGCATCTTTTTTTTTGTCAAAGTATGCTTTTTGTTTTCTTGTTGCTCATGCGTATTTACAACAATTTGCGTCTAATTCCGACACATCCGCGACACATAATTCATCTAAAGAATTTACAGGCCCTGTTCTGTAACCGAACATTACCTCTGAGGGAGTGGTCGCTATAGATTTATTGAAAGTGTTGTTAAGTCTAAATTGCAAGTTATGAATATTTTCGTCCCATTCGTCGTCGTTTTTGTCCGCTCCCATTGTAGATAAGGAATCTATAATGGTGCGGTTGTAACGCTCTTTGACCGTTTCCGCGAGGCATACCACTGCATTTAAGTGGTGTGAGATTTTGAGTTTCTTCGCAAAAATTTTTAAAGGCTTTAGATGTAAATGATTTTCCCCTATCCGATATTATCCGTTTGGAGGCCACAAATATTTTAAATAACTCATTTAAATTTTGAATGACATATTTGGTCTTCGTGTTACGGACGCCATATATAAAACAAAATTTCGTAAACGCATCAACAACACCAAAACTTGCGTATTTGCTTGTTTCTTTTAACAAATGGGCCTAAATGGTCATGTGGATAGTGTGAAAGGGTCGGGGTTGTTTATATATGGGTGTAAAATTCCGGGTTTCTTTCGCTGAAGCTTTTATGATAGACACAATTCAGACATGATTTAACATATTTTTTTACGAAGCGATTCATCTTTGCAACAATATTTTGAGGAAATCCTTTCAAGCGTTTTTTCATAAGAAAAATGACCTCATTGTTCATGTTCGAGACGCAAGATTTGCCATATGCAAGATTTAGGAATTACTGCTCTATTTCCAAATTGGTTCTTCGGTATAATCTATTTTGGCGAAGGTCATAGTCTGTAAATAACTGTTATTTCCCTGTTGATTTCCAGCTTGCAATAATATTTTTAATGGCACGAATTTTCAGGATCAGCTTCTCTTGGAATGCAAGTAACCAATTTTCTGTGGATAAAAGGGCCGCGCACATCTTTCCCTCAATTAACTGGAGGATTCCTTACTTTAACGCATCAACGTGCGCCATTTGACCACCCTGGCTTATGTCTAATTTCAAAATTATAGTCTTGAGTTCAAGCACCCATCTCCGCATACGAGGATTTAATTGCTTTTTTATTGAACGCGTGTCGTACAGCAGAGCAATCGGTATAAATTACAAAAGCTTTTCCGAAAAGGTAATGTCTGAATCGCTTTATTGCGGCTACAATGGCATATGCTTCCAATTCGTAGGAGTGGTACCTTTGTTCTGTAGGATTCGTATGTTTGCTGAAGTATCCTACAACTGTTTCTAATTTACTGTCATCTGTTTGTGTTAACATACCCCCAATTCCGAATCGGCTAGCATCTGTATAAAGGGTCAAATACTTTTTGGGATCATAGATTTCTAAAACCGGCTTACTTATTAAATTTTCTTTTAAGGAGAGAAACGCATTTTCCTGATCGTGTTGCCATTCCCATTCTTGATTCTTTCGCAAGAGCTTAGTCAAGGGTCGACACTTTTCGGAAAATTTCGGTACAAATTTCCTAAAATGACCGATTAATCCCAAAAATTGCCTTATATGGTGAACATTCTTAGGTGTAGAAAAATGTACTATCGCGTCAATTTTTTTTTTGGCTGGGGCTACTGTTCCATTTTCTATTTCATAACCTAAATATTCGATTTTCGTCTGCATAAAAGCACATTTATTTAAGTTAAATGTTATATTATGCTTTTTGCATTCCGATAAGACATCTCTTAGAGTATCAGCCTGGCCTCCTCTATCGTTTGGAAGGTATAAGGATATCATCGAGGTATAGTAATATTTTGTTAAACCGAAAAGAAGCAAGAATGGTATCAATCGCACGTTGAAACATATATGGAGCATTCATGAGTCCAAATGGCACCCTCAGGTACTCATACTTGCCTTCAGGTGTGATGAACGCAGTATACTTAACCGATTGCTCTGCCATCTTAATTTGGTGATAACCGCTTAAAAGATCAAGAGTGGTGAAGAATTTATATCCAGATAGTCTATCAATAAGGTCTTCAATAATTGGTAAGGGGTATGAGTCTTTAACTGTTATTTTATTTATTTGCCTATAGTCCACGACGAGACGTACATCGTTATTTTTTTTTTTGGAACAAGCAGGACAGGACTAGCATATGATGAGTTTGATGGACGAATAATGTTTTTCTCTAATAAATCATTTACTATTGTTCTTACGGTTTGTTTTTCATGTTCTGAAAGTCTGTAGGGTCTTTGTGATATTACTTGATCAGAGTTAACGTTAATTTTTAATTCGAAGTTTGGAATCAAACCTAGTTGAGATGATTTCGAAAAACAGTTTGAGAAAGATGTAATTAAATTTTGAATTTTGTATATGGTATCTTCGCTATTTTCTCCGGTATTAATAATGATTTTATTTGCGCTCTGAATTGTGTTAATGTTTGCTACCCAATGAAAGTTTAAAGAGTTGCCGATTCTTTCATATTTAATTCTAATATCCTCCGTAAAATTTTGACCAATTATTAACTCCGTTCCGGGTATATTCCAGTCTACAATAAATAGCTCAACATCTAGTTCTATATCGTCGATTTTTAGAAAACATTGTACTTTGTGGGTGACTAATATTTCACTACCACCGAATGCTAAAAGTATAATATGTTTAGAAATCTCTATAGGTTTCAAATTCATGTTTCTTACTAATGTTTGTGTTATTAGACAAAGTTCACTGCCAAAATCAACAAAGCCTGGACATGGTTGCTCATTCACATAAACTGTTTTTATAAAATTTATTTTCTTTAGTTGTTTTACAAACAAGAAAAACATTTTTCTGCTCATTTTGATGTGAGATGGTGGCATCTGTTTGCTTCTTAAGTTTGAAGCAATTTTCTAATAGGTGACCAGTTTTGTGACAATATTTACATCGGATAGTCTTTACATTATTTAAACAATTTGCCTTTTTATGGCCAGGTTGATTGCAAGTAAAACATACTATTGGTCTAAAGGACGATGTTGAAGCATTTTGTTTAAAATTTTCATTTACGGGATGCTGGAAAGCAAAATTTGGTAACGGTTGTAGAGGTTTATATCTGTTTCTATAAAATACATTTTTGTTACTGTTGTGTTATTATTATCGTTGTTGAATGATTTTAAATATGCGGCCAATTTCGAGGGACAATTGATGGCAGCTGCTTGTATTGATAATTTCAAACTTGGGTTTGAAAGGCCACCTACAATTAAATTTACCTCGTCAGCTCCGCAAAGTTTTAAATTCATGCGACGTATCAAAGATAATTTTTCGAAACAATATTCGTACAAATCTTGGTCATTTCGATACCTATATGACAGCATTTTGACATGAGTTCATGTAAATCACGACCTGGTGGGAATGTCTCCAATAAGGAAGCTTTAAATTCATTCCAAGTTTTTGGGACTTCCTGCAATGCCCGATACCATGTTTCGGCCGATCCCCGCAGCTTATTGATAACCAGATGGCAGAGGTATTTTTCATTCCAAGAATATATTCCCGCGTAGTCGTCGATTTTTGCAAGCCAAGTATCGACATTGTCATATCGCGGATTAAAATCGGGAATATCCCGATCTCTAACAGAAACACCGACATCTCTTTGTCCTTCAGATCGCGCTAGACTGTCTAATAGCATTTTAAAAGTACTTACAGTTTGATCGTTTACATTATCTACACTAACACTTGTTGACGCAGCTGGCGTCGATCGTCGCTCTCCATCCATCGCGGCAGCGGCCGATAGACGTTGCCCTCGTCTGTTTCGCCGTGCTTTGTGGTAATTTTTCCGTCTCTTATGTTCGTGAACACGACCATCGCTGGATACGCTACTGCTACTGGAACTGCTTGAACTCGACGTAGATGAGCTCGAACGTCTTCTCTTTGAACGCTGTTTTCCCATGGCGTATTTTATCCCACTTCTGATGTAAGCTTGTCCCTCGAAAATAAAAGACGTGTGGTCGGCTATACGATTTTATTAATACTGATCTCTTATACATGACTCAATGTTATTGATTACGTCATTCTCAAACGAAGGGACCATCGAGTTCCCGCTTCCTCCTTACCACTTGGCCCTTCGCTATCATCTCCATTCCCTTTCTACGGTTGGCAACTGTAGATGGCGCTTACATATATTTGTTTTTTAATTAGGAATCGTTCGACCAAATTCAGAGATTTTACTTTGCGGTCGAGTTACTAAAAGTGAAAAAATTGCTAAGAACATATATGTTCGCAAATTTAGGCCTTAAAATTGAATTGCCGCAGTAACTTTTTTGGGTATCACATCATCTAACCTCACGTTTCGCCGCTTTATGTTGTACTTTTCGAATTTACCGACATGTGTTAAAATAAAGTTTGAGGCTGTTTAGATGTGCTGAACCCATTGCCACAAAAAAGAATTACTATACTTTAATAATAAAAAAAAAATCACTCCCTTGTAACATTTTATTAATCTTATTAAATTTCTTATTATCTCCAACACCCTCCTTTTGTTAATTGTATTTTAATCAATACTGAAAACACTAAATCATAGCCAATTCAAACCCAATTTGCTTTAACTCCAGCTTTAACTATAACAAATAAATAAATTGGTAAATAGTGCGTCGAACTATTTGAACATAATCGTATAATATTGCATGTACACTGCGGACATGCACAGTCCTAAAATCTTTTTTTATCCCCTCCCTCGGCGATATTAATTTTGTCAGACAGTGTACACATAAGGAATCGGCTTACCTACCGTAATGGTAATATATTTTCAGGAAATCCCACGGCACAGCCCTCATACTAGACGGAATCATCCAATGTACCGAACACGACGAATTCTCCTACCAGGAAATGATCTCGTTCCTGCCGCTATGCGCCCATCCCGATCCGAAGAGGGTCCTCATCGTCGGCGGCGGAGACGGGGGCGTGGCCAGGGAGATCTCCAAACATCCCCTGGTTCAAGAGATCTGCCAGGTGGAAATCGACCGTCAGGTCATCGAACTGAGCCGGAAGTATTTACCGTTCATGGCGGACGGATTCTCCTCGCCCAAGCTAACACTGAACGTTTGCGACGGTTTCGAGTACATGCGGCAACATCGGAACGAATTCGACGTCGTCGTAACCGATTCCAGCGACCCCATCGGACCGGCGGAAAACCTCTTCACCGAATCCTACTTCGAACTGCTGAGACGGGCCCTAAAACCGGGAGGAATTATATGCTCGCAAGCCGGTACCGTCCTGCTGGGCGGGTATTGAGCACGTTAAACAGACGGTGGATAGGTGCAGAAAGCATTTCAAGGTGGTGGAATACGCCGTGACGAGCGTGCCGACTTATCCGACGGGACAGATCGGGTTCGTATTGGGTGGCTTGGACGAGTCGAATTGTTTGAGCGAACCGAAGAAGGTATTCAATGAAGAGGAATTAGAGGAGATGAATTTAAGGTATTACAATGAGGGAGTGCACAGAGCCGCTTTCGTGCTGCCTAATTTCGTTAAGAAAGTATTGTCGAAATAGTATTATCAATTAAATGTTCGGATTTCTCTAAATTTCCAAAAGATTTAAGGGGACACCTAATCTCAAAATAGTATATCTCTAGTTTTTAGTTTGCGATTCGAGTTTCATCTGTTTTAGTGTTAGTAGAGTGGCAATAAAACATATGTATTAACAATAGAAGAACTTGCCTTTCTTTATTTAATAGGGTCGAATCCTTCAACAAGTCATATAAAAAAAAAACATTAAGTCGTTTTTACTTCATTTTTGTATTATACGATGACCAACTCCTATAAAAGAATTCAATCAACATTTGGGATTCATATTTATGAGTAAAATCAATTCGAAAGAATGATAAATTTCAAATTACGCCCTAAGAATATATAAAAAATTGAGGATCTTTGCGTTCGCCACATGGATAAAAGTGTACACATTTTCAAACACTTAACAAACACACTAAATAAAAATTTAGAAAACAAAATTTAAAAACCTGGAAATTTGTAATTTGAAATTTTTCTTTCGAATAAAAAAAAAATATATATATAGAAAAATGGTGTCCGACCTACAAAAATGTAACTGTTCAACCAATTGTTTTGCATATAATACTGCAGATAGATGACTGCAAACTAAAACTAGTAAGAAAAAAAAAACATTTCTATACATATTGTAGTTTTTGAGATACGGGTACATAAAATGTACTTTTTGTCTTATCAGAGCGATAATTGAGGGTCCCCTTAAAATCAAAGTAAAATCGTCTACAATCCATATTTTCAATATATATTTTGAGAAACTGAATGAGCAAATAAAGCTTTTATACTTTTGCAAAATTACGTTTCATTTCAAACCCTTCACAAAAATACAAAAAAAAAAAAAAAACTTACCTTTTTTCAGTCCAAGTATTCAGCCGACAGGGAAAAAACTGATTTCTCTCTACACCGACTGTACAAAGCTGATGGAAAATAGAAAACAATATTAAATTAGTTCATACGCCGTAATTTGGATATAAATAAAAAAAATATATTCAAAAATGATAGAAAAAGAATTAATTGATTTTGAGACAACGAAAATTCTATTTTTATATATACCGGGTGTGTCATTATTAAAATTACTGTTGTTGCTACATTAAACGTGGCAAAATAAATAAATAAAAAAAAGACAACCCTGTATATATTATTATATTTACAAACAGTGTCGACCAAAATTATTAAAACATGTATAATCAAGATTACTATGTTAATAAATAAACTGTCTTCTTTTTTATACAAAAACTAACTTTTACGTTTTAAAATCGCTACCATTTTGTGAAAAAAATAAATTATGTAACTGTATAAGCATTTAAAAAAAAAACAATTCTTTACATACAGGTTTATTTGTGCAACACATCTTTTTAAAACTTCTTTAAATGTTGCTTTTAAATAGAAACACAACAAATTTTAGGGAAATTCGTTTAAAAAACTCATGCTATGCGTTAAATCGATAACTATTCACATAAAAATAATAATTTTGGCGCTAAACTGTATATAAATAAGAGATTGCGGAATAACTTCAAATTCATATAATCAAGCAAAGAATCAATCAAAAAATTCAGACTTACTAGGGATATTTTCACCACCAACATCATCATCCATCTGTTTCACTATTACCTTTTTATCAACATCAATACTTCTCAAAATATCACCACCTCATTAAAAATAAACATCCAAATAAAAATGATAATAAATAAAAACGAAAGAATAAAGAAAATAGATGCACCACCCCACCACAGGACACAGCCATCATCCAGCAGTTTTCTTTCTCGAGCATTTCTCACCAGGTTCTCAGGTGCACTACTTACTCTTAATAAATCATCAATGCATCAAATTCCCCACAAGAGCTTCAACATTTACGTCAGAGAATAATCGAGACCCATTTTTACACCTCAATTCCTTTTTTTTCCTCCTGTTTGTTACGGGGGTTACCTTCATAATCTGGGGATGCAAAAATATACACGTAGGGCACTCGATTTAGAGAACTGAATTTGACTGTGCCATCAATTAACGGCAGTAGGTTTGGCTGTGTGTGACGTCACATCGAATGAAACATAATAAAAAGATTGAGGTCCACTTTCAGAATCTCAACAAATGAACAAGGACCGACTAGTTAAATTAAGAATTAGGAAAAGTTAAAAGATATAAATAAGTGTAAACTATAGTGAATTTGTAATTTTAGAATTTTTCTAATTGTGAATTTATATTGTTCACCTAAAGATGGGAGTATTTTCCCGAAACTTATAGTCTTTTATTAAATTGTTGTGACTACGAGATTGTACCTTAAGTCTTTTGATTATTTTTGTATTTATATTACATCCCCAAAATATGAAATTGTAACTAGTATACTAGTACTAAAAGACGGAAGTGCTATTCCTGCACCCCGTACACTGGGTATTCTAAATTGTTCAAGGCATAGTTTTGTTACGGGAGAGCTGATACAGTTTTAAAAGCTGTTTCGATTAGAATGGGGTTCGTCATACAAAATTACACACAACACTTTGTTATTAAATAAGAAAGTCTCTGTTTATTATTTAAATTCTCTAAGATAAAAATTCCTCTCTCTATCGTAATCACTATCATTAATAGTACTGTATTTATATAGTATCTATTTCTTAAAAAAAAAATAATAATAAGAAATTAGGAAGGAAATAAAAACCAAATCTCAAATTTCTCACCTCGAAAAAAAAAAACAGACCTCGTACAAAACACAATCTCTGTACAGAAAGAAACACTTATCTCGTTAATAAATATTCCACAACAAATATCCTTACGTTTCTAACAAACACTTTATAAAAAAAAAAAAACACTACCCAATCATTTCGTTCAAATCGTTCACTTATCCTAAAGAAACTTTTTTTCCTTAATATCGTACGATATAACAAACAACTCGCAACTAATTTTACATGTATATACAATTTTTCGATAATATCATTATCACTTACAAAACACGGTATGCCTGGATGCTTTATACTCGTTAACACATACAAAAGGAGGAGCTTTAAAAGAGGATGAGGAAAACGTGCAAGGCTCACACGACGATATGCCCACGTTAAGGTGAATAAAATTTGTCCCGGACGAATAAAAATTAACGCATCGAATCGTGATTTACAACGGAAATACACCCACCTTGCATATTCTCTCATTATAAAACAATCGACAGCATCATACACCTACGTTGAACTATTTACTTTTTTTAAAACTTGATCGCAATAATTATCAAAATCACTGAGAAGATACAGTCGAACTTCTTCGTAATGTAACTTTATTTCCATAATGTAAAAAAAAAAATTTAATTACAAACAAAAATTATATTGCTCGTGAAATTTATTAAAGTGGTTTACCTTTTTGCAGGTCTATAAATTATAATATTTACAATATGTAGTAATAATTTATAATAATTCCATTCTTGGGATGCATCCTTACTTGAGACATTTTGTGAAGTTTTGTTGGCAAATTAGTTTGAGAGTTTGCAAATCTGTCAGTTTTTTTTTTTTTGCAAGTAGGGCTGCCAACAGTACGGTAACAGTTAGAAAGATCCGGTATACGATGCAAATACATTAAAATATTAAACTTTAAACGTTAACATTATTTAAATATGCGACGAAACTATATATTTTACTAAAAAAAATATGGTAATATTCCCACTACTAGGCAATAACAACTGTCCCATTTTTTTTTTGGCCGACACTGTATATATATATATTTCAAAGAAATTCATTATTTTCAAATTTTCAATAATGGTATGGTATTGGATTTCGGTTTAGAACTCACTTAAACAAATCTATTGAAAAGTCTGGATAACCATCAATTTGGAAATCTACTTTTTCCATAAACAGACTCCTCCTACAATGTATAACAGACGTAAACGAAATTGTTATTAAATATTAACCCCTTAAGCTGTTACGTCGTGTATATTCGTCTTACGACCACATAGCAAAACGTAGCAAGCCACTTAAGCGGCTAATAAATTACTTTGTTTCATTATTGTCGTTATTTTTTTTTTTTGGAAGGCAAGATTCTTCTTGTGTGTTTATATTTATAACATTATGTTCCCATTGTTGATTATATTTCGATTATTCCTATTACGATAGTTTGTTTAATGGTTGCCTTGTTCTCAAAACAATAGTGCACAAGAAGCCCCAAGTAAGGGTGTTAAATCCTGCATGGATTTTTTTTTTTTTTTAATTTTCAACAACTTCAATTATCGACGTAAAATAAAGTATAATATAAGTATTTCGATGAATTACGTGAAATTAGCTACAAATATCTTGGTTTCATTAAAAAGAATTTCGACCGTACCGTAGAGAGACACAAAGAATGTGTATGTATGTGTGTCTGTGTGTGTTTATGTGTATATGTGTGTGTGTTAATAACCCGACCAGTACCGTTTTATTCAGTGAGGGAGAATCCGATTGAATCTGCCGCCGAGAAAACGACAAATTTAAAAAATTGATCCAAACCCCGTCATCGCAGTACTAGACTTGTTTGCTCTACTAGCCGTCGGTTGCTTATCGGTTTGATTCGCACTAGACAATAATATAAAAGACCGTCGATCTTTCAATGTCTCATTAATATCTGTATCTTTAGTCATACTTTAAGAACCCCTTGTCCTGCTGCTGTTGGGGCGGCGGCCTGGGCCACTGGCCGTCCTGCCCCTGCCCGCCCTGGTTCATCCAGTTGAGGAACCCCTGATTACTGCCGCCGCCTCCTTGGCTATTCGTGTTCGGATTGTTACCTGTGCGTACGGAGACATGGAACAAAAGAGCATTTCCCGATCAGAATTCCCCTCATGACGTGAAATTCTCAACGATTTGGGATTACCACTAGAATATGAGTCGATGTTTGTGACCTTTCTCCATCGTTCCATGTTGGAAGTGTTTCTACTGCCGTTATCAGGGTGGCCCTATACAGGGTATTCCACCTAACTGGTTCATTTAAAAGTTATGATGTCTCATTATTTACTTATATTTGAGATTTTGACAGCCAGTATCTGTTTCGATTGGAACTAAAATGCAAATACCTTAACAAATATCATTCCGGTTACCGGAATGGATGTCAACTTTCATATTTAATAGAATGAATAATTTTTTTTATTTTGATTTTTTCTACAATATAAATAGTCAGTTTTCTTAGTATCTATAGCTACATATTGCCGTTTGAGTTATTTAAGTTTTCTTTTTTTTTTAGTTATAATCATTGCATCATGAGAAATTACTATCTCGGTTAATACGCAAGTAGAGACTCCAACTTTGCTATGTATGAATTGGTTACTCTAAGAAACGGTATACACTTACTTTAACAACAGGTGTTCAAAACTGAGAACAAATGACAGATTTCAAATGCAGAAAACTCATTTTTTTTAACTGAACACCCTGATTTTAATTCGGAATTAGGAAGTAAATATCACCCTATACTTTATATGACGATTCCATATATCTATCTTTAATAGATTTTAGATATGAGCGATTTTTGTTTAACAGACTAAGTAGCCCATTTTTGCGGTGTAGCGGCTCGAAATGGATTCACGTCAATTATGATTTGTAAACCATACAAGAATGCTGTTCGAATATCTTTCTATTAATATTGTGTATACGAAAGTGTATACAATGATAACATAAACATTTTGGTTAGGTCAATGATTTGCATTAATCCCCATCAGACCACTACAACACGCAAAGATAGGCTACTTAGTCGTTACAAAAGCCGGCTCATATCTCAATTTAAAGATAATATTGAATGCTCATATAGTGTAGGATGATATTTATTTTAATCCGATTAAACAGGGTGTCAGTTAAAAAAAATATTTTTCTGCATTTGAAAATTGTCACTTTGTTCGCAGTTTGACCCGTGTATGTAGAATATAGATGTGCTTACGGTTTAGAGTATATCTACATTCATAACATAGCAATTTGGAGTCTCTACTTGCATATTAACGAATATTATTTTCAATGTGCAATGATTATGACTAAAAAAAAGAAAACTTAAATAACTCAAAAACCGGTTAACATGTAACTATAGGCAATAGCTAATGAAAACTGACGTATTTATAGTTTGAATCCAAAAATGAATAAAAATTATATCATCTATTTAAAATAAGAAGTTACATCCATTTCCGTCAACCGAAAGTGTATGTTTTGCAAGTATTTACATTTATATTCCAACGAAGCATATGCGTGTCAAAATCTCAAATATAAGTAAATAATAGAACATCATAAACTTTAATGAAACCATTACGTGGAATTACCCTGTTATAGGGCTAGGTGAAATGTATTCTCGGATATGGACTGCCTATGCGTGTGTTCTGTATTGTACAGAGTAAATATAAGAGATACAGAGCAGCTTTTTCGTATAATATGCAATTCTTAAAAACCACATCGTGACTTTTTTTATTTGTGAAAATGCTTGATTTATATAAGAAATTAATTGTAGGAAGATGTAAAAATACGGACTTGATCAATCGATTTCTCCCTAAAAATAGATTAGATTTTGCCAAATTCCTTTAGAAATATAGAAAAAGTTCGGCGTCGGATTTAAACCATATCCAATAGACGATGGAAAACGGCCCAAACATAAGCTCACATTCGCACAATTCCCCACTCCCTCCGGAGGAGACATCGCGCTAGTTGTTTTTTTTTATGCGAGTACGTACCAGTGTTTGCGTTCTGCGGATTGTTAAAACCCTGATTGAAATTGGGCTCGGGCTGATTCTGTAGGTTCCCGATCAGTCCCCAGCCGGCCTGATTGAGCGCGGCCGCCACCAGGGCCGGATTCATCGGCAACGCGCCCAGATTCAGACCCAATCCGAGGGGGTTGCAGTTGGTTTGGGTGCTCCCTTGCTGTCCTTGACCCGTAATACCTGCCCAGTACACACAAGAGATTTTTCGAAAAGAACGCCTTTATTTTTGTTTTGTTTTCTCTTTTTTTTTCAAAAAAAAAAGAAAAAGAACTTTTATTCAAATTACAAAAACATCATTCAAAGAGAATTAAAAACAAAAAACATAACTACACAACTACACTTACAAATGAAAAATTCGAGGAAAGGACGATATTATTATAAAAATACATATTTGAAGGCGAGTGCGAATATATAATAAAACAAAAAAAAAAAAACATTAAGCGGAAAGGTTAATATAGAGAAAAGCATTTCACTTCACTTGTCTTCACGGTCTTATAAAAACGTTCATTTTTAAACTGACACTCAACACGCATTCTTCCTAACACTCGATCCAAGAACAGCATCATCAACATACATTCCCATACGCACCTACAAATAACGTTTCGGTATTAGTTTCGAGGGGGAGGTGAAATGCGGCGATAGCAAAATTCTCATCGTATTTACAAATAAAATTCGTCCGGAGGGAAGTCGCATATTAGATTAGATAAATGGATTACATAGCAGGTAATACTTACTTACTAATTAGTAACTTCGAAATTTTGTTAGTAATTCGATGTTTTAGGAGTGTTCAGGAAGGACGACGGACTTAAAAGCTTAACTAGAGGGATAAATAAACAAAACGGGATGGTAAACGCAATGGATAACATGCAAGATACAGCCTCGACCCTCCATTAGTCGCTAAGAGTCTTTATTTTGTAACATCACATTTTCATATTGTTGCTAACATCAATCTTGTTCCGAAACCGAGAGATTGTTTTAATGGAACCGATTGTTATTTTTCATTTTTTTTTACGTGCTATTTAAAACATTACAGCATGAAGTTACCTACAGAGGATGTCTTGAATGTTTGTAGTTACGTCATTAACAGGTCGGTAAAGTAAAGACAAGCGTAGTTTCAAAAAATTGGAAGCATAGTTGAAGTGAGATAGAATACGGTCGAGTAATGCGTAAATAAGACCTTTCATAATGTTCCGTTGACATTTGACATCTGCTTTTTACTGTTTATTGACCCTTCTTTAGGTTTGAATTTTTACTTACTTCTATTATTTCTTTTACCAAAAGTTCTTTTCAGAGCTATAGTGAAGTAAATCGTTTAGTTTGTGGTAAGTTTAAAGGTGTTAAAGAAACATAGAAAGACTTAAAACATTTTTTTAGGTTACAGTTCAAGATGCCTGGTAAACGACTTAGTTCTTGTTGCCAAGAGTTGGTCAGTCGTTTACTAGTGTATTTCGAGGAGGAAAAGCGAAATGGAAGTCCTCTAATATCCGTTGATGCGGTCCATGAGGTAAATTGTAATTGGTTATTATTAAATTAAAACTTACATACAAATTGTAGAGAGTTGCGAATGCTTTGGGCATTTCTATGGGTATCATCTACAACACAAAGCGCAAGAAGGAAGCTATATCTGCTGTTCCTTCATCGAGTGCTTCAACAGCCCTGTACAAGCCACGATTCATGCCCAAAACATGTGATGTGTCAGAGGGAAATAAAATGGATGTTCGTAAAGTAATTTATGGTTAAGGTTTATGTTATTGATGAATTACTTCGAGCACATGGGCATAAAGTTTCAAGACTTCCTCTGTATCACTGCGATTTCAATGCTATCGAATTTATATGGGCACATGTGAAAGGATATTACAATAACCATATTGGTCGGGATGGTTATGGCGATAAACAAGTATTGGGAATGTGGCAAGAAAGTTTGGACAGCTGTACACCAGACTCCTGGCAAAATTGCATAAATCACACAGGGAAAATAATTAAAGAGTGGTACGAATGTGAAGCAAACATGACTTTGTTCTGACAGTTAATTGCGGATCAGAAGATGAGAGTGAAGACACAAATTAAATATTTTTAATTTCACTATTCTTTTCTTTCAATATTGACATATTTTAATTTAATTTACTGCAATATTATGTTTGTATATACCATTGTATAGAAATTATGTTTGCTACATAAAATAAAAACATCATCTTTCGTTTAATTAATCATTGGTAACGTATATTAAACTAAATACTTTTATGTTGCTTGAATATTTTCTACATTTTAATTTGCAAATAGGTTTTTGATATGAGAACTATATTATTGTGGTAATACATTATTTCATTGAGAACACATTTAATAATAAGCTTAGCCTGATCACGAAAACATTGTCAATAGAAAAGTTCACTATTTAGAATACTATTAGTTGCATTACTCATGATTGTTGTTAAAACGCAACGTTGACTAAAAACTGAACCAATCCTTTCAGTTATAAAAGAAAATCTACTAAAACTGCGTATAACCTCATTAAATTTGGCAATTGTCATTTCGTACAGTTCGTTGTAAACAATGTTGGTGTGCCTAAATTTGTTTCAGACGCTGCATACGTCATAAGCAAATATGACGTAACTACAAACATTCATGATCTGGCCTGTACGATTTTATATTACATTAACAGTTATTTGAATACCTTTAAGTCGAAGTTAGTAAACATAATTGCGGCAAATTAGAATTTTGTTCACTGGGTGTAGAAGAACCCAGGAGGAATACTCTAAATTCAAACGCTTAAAAGAATGGACAATGAAACTGGGACTAGCAGAAAATACTAGTGATGGACAGAATCGAATACTTTAGAATTGAGAATTTTTAAGTATCGAGACATTCATTCGAATACTTCAGTACTCAAATACCGACGACAAAGTTCGCGATTCTACATTGTTCTCGAGAACTTTAGTAAGTATTCGAACATTTGTTCTCAGATGCCTAATCTCGAATCGTGTTCGCCTACACATAGCCAGGAGAAAGAACAAATTAATGCTGCCATGCCACAGGATGCGTAAGAGTGAAACAAGCACAAACTGCAGCTGCATAAAACTGTATAATAAGATCCCGTCCAGTGTCACATTACACTCGCCCGGATATGTTCTGCGATGGTTGAGAGCGTTACTTATAGAGAGGACTTTCTATTCAATAGCAGAATTTTTAAACTGTGATTTACATTTACATTAAACTCTTAAAATTATTTATTTATTATCAAATTTTAACGTTTGTGTTTGTCTTTCAATATTTGAAACAATTGACATGTACGCTATACACGAGATATTTTACTTTTACTTATGTGTATTCATATTTATATCTGACGTTGTACTTACTAACTGTAATTACATACATTATATATACAATATACATATAGTTCTATCGACAAAACCGGCGATGTATTCTCGAGAACAGATTTCGAAAAAATATTTATTACTTTCATTTGACTGGGACACCAATTAGCTTCTTTTTTATCCGATTATTATTTTTTACTATTTTACCTATTCACTAACAGTTTAGATTTGGTTGTGTGTCAGAAAACTTGTGTATGCTTTTATGTTTTGATTTTAATACAAAATGAAACCAGGCTCAAAGAAATCGGAAGTGTGAAATTTTTTCAAAAAATCGGACAATAATAAATTTGCATTTTATGTAAAAAGGACTTACGTTTTTCGGGAATACTATAAACTTAAAAAAAAAACATCTAGACAGACTCCATCCGACACAAGGACAAAATAATTTGTCTAAATACTTACTTATAATGTTCTTTTTTATTTTATTTTAGAAATGTTTTAACAACTTATTATATAGTAACTTTGTTGTGTATATGAACTGGTTCATAGTAATAACACCATTTGTTATAAATGTTCTTTATTTTTAAATTACGCTAAATTAAACAAACTGCTGTCTTTATCTCAAACCAGTATCAAACAACGTTAAGCTACGATACGACATTTTTTGTATATTTTCTAACAGTCACTCTGTTTTTTTCTTTTTGCGTTGTTACGTTGGTGATAAATTTGAATTCAAATTTAGTTTGTTAAATTTATGTAAAGTAAAATGCTAGAATAAAGTTAACACGAATCTAATATATAAAACCCTAACAAACTTGTTTATTTTGTTTGCATGCATTTTGCTATACTTAATAATCAATATTAAAAAAAAATATATACATCTTTTCTGTTATTATATTCTGAGGAACATTTCAAGTAGCACATATATTATATGGGTACAACAAATTTCTGTAAATTTTAAAATTTACGGTCTCTAAATTGAATAATGTTTTTAGTAGTGACAATCCCATCATACAGATTTATAAAAAATAAAAATAATAAGAAATAAAACGATTCACTCTATTTATTCAACTAGATGACGCATTCAAATAAAATTAATACATCTTAGGGGTATTGAGAACCGAGAATTAACATACGAGAGCAAATAATATTCGTATACTTTCTTTCGAATTCAAAGATCGGTGCATACGACATCCGAGAACGAGTATTTCAATACTTTCACGAGTTCTCGAGTGGTCTCTCTCTGCATTCGAATACTCCCATCATTAGAAAATACCCAAGCAATCATTTGTAAGCTAAAAATATCTATCTGCATTCCCTCAAATCTTCAAATGTAATTTTGTCGCACCCTGCATTTTATGTGACCGCCATTATCTCATTTTTAATATTACATTCTGCAATAGTAAAAGTACTTCATCAACAGCAAAGACGTGGTATTTTTAAGAGAACTCGTAAAACGTTGAATAAATCTAATTCGAATGTTCGATTTGCAACCCGTCAAGTTCCACCTACAAGAAAAACGAAACTGCAAGCCGCTGAATGTACTTTTAGTTAGCTATCTTGTTATTCAGTTTTTCTTGGATTTTTGTTTTTATTTGTTGAAACAAAATACATATCTCATTATTTCAACATTTCAACGTCTTGCAATCTTAAATAACCGAGTTATTAGAAGTATTATTCAAACAGTAAGAACAACTCAGTTAACTAAAATACTACTGGAAAAGTTGCTAATGCCGAAAATATTCGCAGAATTTTGCGAAGAGCCGGTGATAATGCACACGTTCCGAGAAAAAGGGAAAACACTTAGCGAACAGAATCGCATAAAAAGGATAGAGTTCGTAAATGAACGCATAAACAAAAACTTTGAATTTTAGAACACAGTGATGAAAGTAAATATAATATTTTTGGTTCTGATGCAATAATGTGGGTATGGGAGAAGAAAAACACAGGGCTGAAATTAGAAAATTATTTTTTTTTAAATTATTTCGAGGATACGTAGGGATCGTTGGGTTTCTTTAGAATCATTAAAGGCCAATCTGAGTATAAGTGCTGAATATTCCAACAGGATCGAATTCCCAAACATACTTCTGCCATTGTAAAAGAATGTATAATGTGCCTAAACAGTCGCCAGATATGAATTCCATTGAGCATGTATGAGACTATTTGGAAAAAAAAAAGGAAACATGCCAAATTTACAGAAAAACTTGTGCATTCGATGCCACGACGTTTAGAAGCAGTTCTTTGATCACAAGGAGGATTTATTACATACAATGTGATTTTGCCGAGGATTTCTTTGGATTTATAAAAATTATGGCATCTAAAAATATAAATTGTTGTTTATAGGCAACACATGCTTCAATATATATTTATATTAATATATATTTCGCTGGTAAAAAAAAAAGTATTATTTCCGTGAAAATTAGCATTTTATAGGCTGTACAAAGCCTTTTTTTGACTGACAGTATATATTTTATTCTACCTTTCAAAAGCGGTTCTTTACTGAAACTGTAGCGACTATTGAAGGGTTCACATGGCAGATTAAGAACGGAATTCGCTACTTACCGAGCGCTTGCAGGTTCGGCATGTCCAAATTCCCCCGATGTCCTTGATTGCCCCAATTTCCTTGATTCGGACCAGTGTTGTAACGTTGCTGATACATTCCTGGACCGTCAGGACCACCAGGACCTCCCCTGTTGCCTCCGTGCCCTCCCTGACGGTTTCCCCCGCTGCCATAACTTCCTCCGCCCCGTGATTCTGATTTTGGCGCGGCATTCGACACATGGACAGAAACACCTAGTAGACAAATTCATTTTTGATACCTAAACATGGAGGAGAAGAGACAAATCGCACCTTTTATTATATGATCTTCTCCGCATAGACTCTGCGCAACTTCCGGATCCAAAAACGTAACAAAGCTGAACGCCCTAAATGGTTTCGGGATAAAGACATCGGTGACCTCACCGAATTTACCGAAATATTCCCTAAGATCCTCCGCTGTTAGATCTTCGGTGCAGCGTCCTATAAAAACCTTACACGGAACCTGTTGGATCAGTCCCTCCTGAAATATCACAATGCCAATTAAATCATATAAAAAACAACCAGTTCCAAAACCAATTACTTTGGAATTTGGTACTTTCACATCGCACCACCTCCCATCAATCATGTGCCTCTGCGCTAACACCCTCATTTGCGATTCGTACGACGCGAATCTTATGAAACCGAAACCCTTCGACTGTCCAGATTTTGAGTCTTTCTTCACTTGTGCCATCAGAACTTCTCCGAACGTTTCAAAGTACTCTCTCAGATTCTGTTCTGTGGTCTTCCATGGCAATCCTAACACTATTAGATCTGTGCAACGTAATTTGGTCTCTATACGCTTGGTTTTTGCGGTGGAATTTTCTAAATTATCGTCAGATTTACGTTTATTCTCTGAAAAATTTGGAAAAAGAATATGTATCTTATTTCCTCATTGAAAATATCATATCTACATAAAAAAAGGCATGTGAAAAGGGTTATTTTCATAATTAAGGTTAATAACATTCTCTGCGACATTTAATTAAATATTAATTTTTGTAAAAAAAAAAATATGCGCATGTACACATGTATTTTGAGATTAAAAAAGAAAAATCGGTGTAAATATATCTTCTCATTATTAGAAATAAAACAAATCCTAAATTCCTAGGTTTTCTTTAATCAATTTTAGTGTGTTTTTAAAAATAAATACAGTAATAATAGATAAATTATTACATGCATAAAAGTACGTTGAAGATATTAAATTTCAACAAAAATTGCTTCGATAATTGAATAACAATATAAATCACATTTATGTTGTTTGTGATCTCAACGATTGAATTACTAATTTGGGATTTTTTATGTGTGCTAATCTTTAAACACAAAATCCTCAAAAAAGACACGGCACTAAGGAGATAATGAACAGAAAAGCGACAACCACTACTTAACCTTCTTATTAAATTTCCAACACATGACATATTAATCATAAAAAACGTAAACAAAATCTGATTAAATTGTCAAACTACAATTTTGATTACGAAACTCGTCTTCCTAGTTCGTTCTTTCTAAAGTTCACTCACCTTTCGGAAACACGCAATAGAACATCTGCGAGCCCCAACCGATTTCGGGCGGTGGATGCAGACGGCCCTCGCTCAACCGACTCCTCGCATCGCCTTCGAATCCGGATTCCGGTATTTCAAACCGCACGTTCCTGGAAATTGGGCGGCTAAAGTGCTTAATAGGAGGGTGCCGTCGTCCTCCGTTGGTAATTCGATCGGCTCCTCGCCCTCGTCCTCCGCTACTTGCAAATATTCCACGGACATTCTCACAAAGATACACGCGTCGATCGTTTACACACACAAAAACAAACAAAAAACGCACTCGAAACACACAAAATTGAGGCGAAAACTCCTCTCCAACCTAGTTCTCCGCGTCCGCTAGCTGACTAAGCACAAGATGGCGGTTGCCCGGGCCGGCTGGTTATGCAAGGGAAACGTCATTTCCGGGACGCTCTAATGGCTGAGATTTGAATTTCGCGCGAATGATTTTGAATGGTGGAGGAAACTTGAGGTTTGTTCGTTTAGTGCTGCACTTTTTACCTTTATGTGTTAATTGGTACTATAAGACGAACGAATAAACCTTTGATCAAGGAATGTGGAAAGAAGAACCGGCACTTATAGCAAATTTTAACTGTACTCTGTTTTAATCACGCAGAATCACTCTTTTCTAAGTTCATTCTATTACAGTAGTCAATAGAAAGCCAAGCACTTGTCAAACAGTTCTTGACAGTCATTTGACGATTTTCGAGGTTTTTATAACCTATAAACGCACATTCAAACGAAAAACGGCTATGATCAAACAACCATGTCAATCTGACAGCTAGTAAATTTTGAATCTGCGCACGCAATCGCCAATTTTTTTTTTTTTTTGAGTTCGTTCTAGCAAATAACAGTCAATAAAGGTCACGATTTAAAAATAATTAATGGAAATTTTGCTATTCAGAAAAAATACTTTTAATAACACCAAATTTAAGGAGAATAATCAATTGAATTGTAATTTCTAATCACAATCTCAATACTGTTAATGGGAATTTGGAAATCAAAGGGAAATGGATTTTTTTTTGGTAAATCCAGGAATAGTTGCGCACAACTAGAATTATAATAGTTATATTGAAATAAAATTTATTATATATTTATTTTACTATGTCACACAGATATAAAATACAAAAACAAAAAAGACATATATTTACCATCCTCTCAATTTACCACAAGAGAAATTAAATTTAAGTGGGTTTGACTGTATTTTTAAACAACAGAAAAAAAAAATATAACAATAACAATAATTTTATAAAATCGTCATGCTATACTTAAGTTTTATTTTTATTATATATATCTACTACATTTCTTTTTTGTTATAAAGTTGTAGTAAGCCGAATTTCTTTTGCAATATAGTGAAAATACACATATAAAAATATATATCGATCATAAGTTACACGAAAACAATTAACGGAATTATCGATAATTACAAAAATAAATATATATAACACATCCTTGTGGAAAAATTTTCTTTTTATACATCATTCGTTGCCTTTTCTCGTGTCGTCGAAAGTTCAAAGTGAAACGGTAAAACAAATCGATTCAAAAGTATTTTTGATTGTCCGAAATGAAGCAAATTGTAAGCCCGTGTGGAAATTGTTGTAACAAAACCGTTTTTTTTTTTTCCATGACGAATAATAAGCACAGCACTATATATGTATTTAATATTTAACAACAACAACATCCAATATTGTGTGTGTATTGAGAAATTCATCATGAACGTACTGCAATAGTAAATGATATAAATGCATTTTTCCCTAAGAACTATCTTTTATATCGACTATCTAACCCTTTTCTCTGTTCAATTATTATACTGTTCGGGCAGTACATAAGATATATCGTCCCACGGATGCCTATATAGACCCTGTTTAAGTCGTTTCTGATCCATGTAATGACCGATGAAGCCGACAGAACGTCCCAATACGAACAGGGAGTTGATCGCACCGATGTTTATGTATTCTTGCGCTTCTTCCCTGTAAAATGAAAGCGTTACAACCATTCCCGATCCCTAATATCCCGTATCGACCGACCTACCTGGTGAAGCTTCCGCAATTTCTGAGCATGTCGACGAAGGAACAAGCTATGACGCCGTCTACGTTCAAGATTAGGTTGGGTTTCTTGCTTGTTGTGAGTTTTTCAACTTCTAAAGCGTATTGCAGCAAAGGGGTGGCCGGAAAGTGTTCGATCACGAATTCCTTTACGATCTTCACCCTCTGATCGGGATTGTTGATGGATTTCACTCTGTGTCCGATGCCCATAATGAGTTCCCCCTTGTTGCGCATGCTGTTAACGAATTCGGCAGGATGTAGACCTATTGAGAAATAATTACGTAATGATATGTAAATTAGGCTTTACGTTTTATTTAATTTTAATTCGAGTAATGTGAAAGAAGGCCAAACTTTTCTTTTTATTCAATTAACACAACAATGTAAATTAAACACAAGTAAATAAAATGAAGAAGGAATATCGAATCTTAAATTTTTTATATGTAGAAAACTTACGGTAGAACAATAAATTAATGGAAATTGATAGCAACATTGAAATACCGACAGAAAAGTTCATTATTACTATTACGATATAAAGCATATTTTAAAAGTCACCCCGCTTTGTATCACCCAATTGAAAGCATTGAAATTCATTGAATGCATGTTTAATGAAAAAAACATCTACTGTTTCTTTTTTCAAAAAAATTACTTATTACTATGATCTAATCACTAATTAGCTACGCTCTCCTTATCTCTATCTCAACGAATCTTCGAACGCGTGCTGAAATGGTTGCCTACAATACGGTTGATGGCGTTGAGCGGTGAAAAACTTAAACGATGGCGCTGATAGTAGCATTCTTAAACAGCTGACCAGGTCGTGCGCGTTGCGCATTCAATATTTCTCGTTGCGTATATGTTTTGACGTGACAAATAGTTATTTGAAATTAACCCTAAATGAGGTAGCAACAATGTCGGAGTGAAATCAGGGTTCTTACCCAGTTTATACGCAACTTTCTGTGATATAGTGAAATAATAAGTGCTTTAAATACAATAATATTTATTTCGCAAAACAACAGTTGGACAAAACAAGAGATACACAGATGTAAACAGGTGAGTTTTATATTTACGTATAAATAAATAAATAAAACTACACGTACACTCGTGTAAATATTAAATTGAATAAATAATAATGCAAAATACGTGCCATGAAAACAACAATATGAAATAAGCTGTTTGGCGACGATGATTCTGATTGCTTACGGACAAACAAATAGCGGTAACTGAACTAGTAAGTTCGCGCTTTCAAAATGATTGAATGGATGAATTCGCGGCCTACAATTACCGGAAAAGAACTAGTATAACCGTGCGAATGTGCAATTACATAGTGTGTGACTTTTAATTCGCGATAACGGTAATTAAAAGTGACAATTCGCGATACAAATTAACGCAAGGATTTGTATACACAAGAACGGAAATTACATCAGCAATTAACCGACACTCGAATGTAATATACGGAATCAAACGGAGATTACGTGAGGCGCAGCCCTAAAGCCGACACTCGTAACGTAATACACGAAATTTGAACGGATACTATGCGAGATCAGCCGTCGGCCGACGCTCAGCCTAGTAGAGAGAGACAGAGAGAGCGGGAAGCGGAACCTCTTTACACGAATTAATTGTCTCTTAAAAGGGCACGTGACAGGATATTTACTATTTATTTCATATTTATTTATTAAGGCGGAATACACAAATTCAATTTTTAAAAATATGTTCACCTTTCACTTAACGCATGCTTAATAACAATCAATTGTAACCACTTTATTATTTTTACATTTATGCAAAAAAAAAAACTACGAGGGAGATCTTTTCTAGAATACGTTGTTGGTATGATTATATTAAACTTTTAAGTTTCTTCAAGGTTAATAGCTATTTGTTTATCTATCTGTCTATCTCTGCTCCAATACGAAGTTGATAAAAGCCGAACATCAACCAAAAAGTTATTATACAATTAATTTTTTTTGCAAAAAAATGGACAAAGAATTCTTTTTGTTTAATGGAGCCCTTCCGAATAAATTATAGTTAATTGGTAAAGAAACCTTTTCGAACTTTATTGTTTTTTTTTTATCCAAAATACGAAAGCTTAAAAAAATTGCAGTAACGTTTTAACACGGTAGCGACAAACAATATAAAACAAAACAAACTTCCGGCAAACTTAGGCGTGTTAATATATTGTTACAGTTGATACTAGAAGTAAAATAATTTCATGTGAAACAACATTCATTCAAATTGTGTGATGTGCCGAGAGAGCATCGTTATGTACCTACTTTATGTTATGTTCATTTCCTCCACCAAAATAGTTCTAAAAAATACAATGTTTAAGATTATATCAATCGAAAACCAACCCATCCCCTACCCTACAAAATAAATAGCAGTTTAAATAAATCGTATTTAAGTGAGTTAGTTTAATAAGTCTTTTTAGTAGTGTTATTTTATTTTAATTAGACATTTGTTGTAGAAATAATTACTTTTTATTAAATATATCGCCCATATGATTATTTAAACCCTGAAAATACTACGGTATTACTATGTTAGATAAATAAGTATTAATTTATAAACGAAAAAAAAAACCTTATCACCCCTATTCTTTTGTTATTATTTTTTTTTTACATTTATATATAAGTGTGTAAAACTCTCTTATTTTAATTATAATAATGTAAACCTATAATTATTTTTGTATTATTATCTTACTATTCTCTATACATTTTTCGTCAATAATTAGAATCCCCTTCAACATTGACGATGAAAAATGCAACAAAAACCCAATATTCGTACTTTTTGTTCTTAATCAAGAAACCTTACAATAACCATGAATTACGTTAAGAGTATCACCTGTATCGTAAGCTTCGCTAAATTGCTTAGCAGCTCCGTCCAGGGCGCCTCCGAAACGATCTCCTATCGTCAGCAAACCGGACACCAAGCTCGACACCAAATCTTTCCCGGCTCTAGCGCAGACGATGGTATTGTGAGCACCGGAAACGGCAGGTCCGTGATCCGCCGTCACCATGAGACACATCTCGAAGAATTTACAAACGTAAGGCGGCAAACATCTTTGGAACCATAAGAGAGATATCACACCGCCGATGCCGACGTTCTTGTTCAGTACATCCGATATGGGCATGCCTACGAGAGAAGAATTCCACGTCATCTCTCGTCACGAGAGAAGAGACGATTTTCTCGTGATTCCCCTTACCCGCATACAATAACTCCTGTCCCCTTTCGTCGCAAATGGACGTCATGAAACTGGCCGGCTTCCGTATCAGACCCAATTCTCTGGCCCAACTGTAATCCATCGGAACGGTGGGTGGGGGAACCTCGGGTGCCGGCACGATGACTCCTTGCCGTACCAAGTTGGTGTAGACGCTTTGTATTATATCACCTTTAACGGAATAAATAAAACCGTTTTTTCTCTCTCTAGGAAACGATTGACGCGATGAGATATTTTATTTACCTAAGCTATCGAAAGAGTCAGGTACGAAAGCTCCGGCGGCTTTCAAAGCCTCATTTTTAGCGCTGGCCGTCTCCTTGGCCGAATTAGCACAAGATCCCGCGTGACCAAATTGCACCTCGGAAGTGAACATTCCGGCACAGGTGCCGATGCACCAAGCTACTAGCGGTTTCGTAATCATTTTCGTTTGGATCGCTTGACAGACTTCGTACTCTTCGACGCCTCCTACTTCTCCCAAGAGGACGATCATTTTGACTTTATCATCGTGCTGATATCTGTAAATGAAAATCGTAAACGTCTTTCAGGTAGATGTGAATTTAAATACTAATAAGGTAAAGTCAGGTAAGTGTGTAGTAAAAATTGCATAGTGCGAAGAAAATGTAACACTGTTCACATAATAAGACATTTTGATAAATTTTACACATAGAAGTATGTAATATATGCTCAGTTGAAAGCCTTCAATAGATACACCTTTTATAATTATCAACGGTTTACTAAAAAAAAAAAAAGAAATTTTAAACACTGTCAATACTACACACTTACCCAGCAAAATGGGGCAAGTGTGTAATCGTTCCGCATTTTATATATTAATAGCATTTTCCTTAAGTTCGGCCAAGAGTGTAATACTAAACTGATGCCTGTTTAATAAGGTATGATATATTCACAAGATACTCAAGTTATTACACGTTAGGAGATGCGAACTTTTGTTTGTAAAACTAGTATGAAGTTTAGTACATTAGCATTATAACAAGAGGACGTCCGTATTTCAATTTTAAAAATAAATATGGCCAAACTACACACTTGCCCCGGTTACACACTTACCTGACTTTACCTTATAGGTAATATATTATCGAAACGTTTTAGCATCGATGAATTATTTAATAATTTGTTTCATATAAATGATTTTTTTTTCCGTAAATATTCAATATGGCACCACCTCTTTTCTCTCTACAAACATAATTCAGCCAATAAAACTTAAGTGTAGTAGTCGGGTTTTATGCAGGCGGGCACGTGCGCTCAGAGAGGAATGAGTGTTTTTTTTTTTAGATTTAAAAAACTTTTCGAGATTAAATCTAAAGAAAAATATGTACCAGAAATTAAGGTTTTCGTTAAAAATTTGTAAGTAAATATCTGTCGTCATTTTGTGTACTAGTTTGCAGTAAACACATATTTTTTTACATCATTTGTAATGAAATGATTTCTTGAATTTCAATTTGCAATGTGAATGTGTATAATCGCTTTTAAATGCGCCCACATCTCTATAACTATAAATAAATATTTACTATAAAATTAAAACAAATTCCTGTAGGATAATTGTTCCTCCCAGAGTAAGGTTTTTGCCATGGTTTTCCCTTACTCCGTGGCCATTGATTTTATACAAGTATATTATACATAATCAGTGTCCTTGGCGAATGCTGGGAGATAACGAAAGTCGTTCCATGGGCGCATTTAATAATAACTAATAGCTGACTGATTTACAGTAGACTCGCGATAAAGTGAACTAATCATATTTCATCATTTCACAAAAGTAGTATTCATATGGTCGCGAGGCTACTGTATTATATTTTTGTTATTAAGAATCATAGGGAAATTATTTAGTTAGAGTAGGATCATTTCAATTGTTATGGAACCCATATAGTACTTAGAATAGGTAGCCTCGTGTAGTACCTTTTCAGGTGGAGCACGGGGTTAGGATGATTTGTAATAATTTAGTTTTCATAAATAAAGTGTAAATAAAGTGTAGGATAATTGCAAATTGGTTTATTAAACGTAGTATTATGTTTACGAATTAATAATAAATATTACTATTTATTATTAGTAAAGATAAAAGATAAAGATTCTTTTTTCTTTTAAATCAAGTGCTTGATTAAGGAGAATTTGGGACATCATCTAGGGGAAATTATTTCCTGGCGGTTGGCAGTTTTATATCGGAAGACAGTGCGAAAAGCCGAAGGGAACGGTACATAAATAAATCAGTGAATATAAATACTTATTATTAGTGTTTTAGTAGTGTTATTTTATTTTAATTAGACTTCAAGTGTTGAAATAAATACTTTTCATTAAATACATCGCCCGTATAAACCCGAGAACGTTACAATACCTTATAATGTGATCCATAAACGTCGTACCGGGATACCGATCCCCACCGATGGCGACACCTTCGTATACGCCGTCCGTAGCTTTCGAAACGATATTATTCAATTCGTTCGACATGCCACCGGATCGGGAAACGTAAGCGACACTGCCAGGCCTGTACAATTTCGAATGGAGTATATTGTCCATCATTCCTATCGCGGGAAAAAAACAAACATTGGAAACATTGGAAAAACGCACCGAATTCAATACCCTCAAATACCTCCAGTGTTGCCGATCTTGAAGCAACCCGGTTTGACGCCGCCAACGGTAGCCGGACCGATAATCGAAACCTTCTTCTCGTTGGCCAATTTGATCAACTTCCTGGTCATGTTCTCCGGTATCCCCTCGGCGATAATGGCTATCGTCCTGATCTGCGGGAAGTCCATGGTCTCGACGGTGCTCTGATAGGCCGAACGTAACGAAGCGAAGTTTACTAGGACGTCGGCGTCGGGGTGTTTGGTCATCGCGTCCGTCATCTTTTTATAAACTGTCAAAATTGTTAGAGCATTAATCTTGACAGGATTTCTTTTCATTAATAAATCGGTGTTTACCGGGAATTAAGATTTCCTTGTGTCCCCAGTAATATTTCTGCTTGTGGTCGCCGGTGAATGGGTAGATTATGGCCACGACGCTGGGTTCGGTGCGTCGGCATACGAAATCGAAGTCCAACATACTTTGAACGGCTCTAGTTTGCATGCCCCACACTATGGCTTTCGTTGTGGTAGAGAACATTGGTAATTTTGAGTCGCCACCAGCCTGTCATTGTGAAATTGCGTTTAATTTAAATAATAGAAGGAAAAAAAAAATTGTGATGACAAAAAGATGATTTTAACGACGCAGCTTTGGACCCAACTGATCTTAAATAAATAAATAAACAAAAAAAAACCTTCTTGCGGAAGTTCTCGCAATTGTAAAAAAAAATAAAATATACAGACTACCACCGAAATAGTTCGTTAGGTTTTTTGGAACTTTTAATAGGAATTTGAATTTCGCACGTAGCATAGAATAGTAATTCTTTTGAACGTTATAGCATAGAATTACTAAAATTACATGAAAATATGCTTAAATTCCAGGTTTCAAGCAAATAAGTTGTTTTTCTTTTTATACAACAAAATACTCTGCATATTATTTACTCTACCTGACATACTTATGCGCCAAGTATTTAATGTAACTAGTTTCTAGTGATGTATAAAACTGTTTCATTACGTTAGCAGCTACAACCTGCTTCTGCTACTTTTGATTAGCAGTCTATAAAAGAACCTTAAATAACGGTATACGTTTAACGTATCAAGATAAACTGTTTCTACAACTCTGCACACCGCCCCAAAGTGTTTTTTGTTACCGCTATTCCCTCAATATTTATATATAATTATAGCAAACTATATTTATTTGTTATATTATATTTAACTTTATTTTGGATATTTATTAAAACAGGAGAAAATTAATATAAATTCTTTACAATTACGTAAATTACTAATAATTCGAAAGCGTACAATGTTAAATATCTCAAATATCAAAACTAAAAACCGCAAAAATAGATAACTCGTCATTCTAGAATACAATATACAGAGTGTTTTGTAGGAAAAATATTTTACTTGCATAAATTTGGAATCCAGGCATAGGTATATCAAATCCTAACATTAATCGATGTAAAATTTTACGCTGCATTCGATGCTGTAGTAAAAATACCATGTTCCATTTGAAATAGAAAGGTTTTGCTAGTTTTAGACAGGTCTACATCGGAGATGGATTTTGAACACCCTGTATATGATTCCTAATATCTATGTCCTTGTAATTCCATCGACGTTAGAAGAACCGCTACATATCTGCTGCCTTCGACAGAGTGCAAATTTGAAAAAGTCAACAAAAATGAAAATATCTCAAAAACGGTTGAGTTAAATATAAGAAACTTTAATTGAAACTAGTTGCAAATCATTCGGTAAACTCGCTAGACCGATAAAAATTGCACCGTTCTATTTAAAATAAGAAAGTGTTATAAAGTTGAAAATATGTTTCTTAAATAAATCAAAGCGCTATGACTACTTTGCATGTTTTAAAATGTAATCCCAACTAAAAGATCGAAAAAACCTCCCAGAGCCAGTTCGGAGATACTCTGTACAGTTAAATATGTATATGTAATAGAAAAAACGCAAATTGGTAGATTGTCAGACTCCACTCTACAGAAGAGAACTTTTTTATATGGATTGATTTTTATTTGCTCTTATTTCTGTTTTGTTTTTTAATGATTACCAATTTAGTTTCTCTTAAATAAAATTTATTAATTAATGTATGTCTATTTTCCGTTATTAAATAATAATTTTATATTGAAAAGAAAATATGAAAATATCAAACAAAAAAAAAAAAACTAAAAAGTGTGGAAATTATTTTTTTGACAATTATAAAGTGCATAAAATATATAAAAAAAGTAGAGTTAAATTTTATTTACCTCGATATCATAAACAGGTATCCTAAACTCTAACAGATTTGCTCCTTGGTCCTTTAAAAAATTTTAGTTCGCTTAATAAGCATTAATTTTGAAATGGACTCAAATCAAAAATATAAAAAAAAATGGGTTATTCGACACACGAGAAGCTGTTAGTAGTATTAAAAAGTAACCAATATTAAAATTAAATTAAAATGGCAGACCCAAAATAAATTAAAATAATAGCGAAAATAAAGTAGGAAAAATGAAAGACGGAATAAAATAAAAAAATAATTGGTATAACTACTGTTCTTCACCGGCTAATGCAATAATCGTAACGAAAGATGAACACATCTACAAAGATCTCTTCCAGTAAAAAACAACGCAATACCAACCTGATACAAACAATAGTGACCCAACGTGTTGTAAAAAAATAAAAAAAAAACGTTAGCACCAAAGAACAAAACCATAAAATTGATGCAATCGGAAAGGAAAGTCCCACGAAATCCCCCAGATAATACTTACCGTTGGTCCCCGGGTGCATAGGATGGGTTCTTCGGCGTCCACAGTCTCTTTATTTAAATTGTTATTCGATCCGGATTGGCTAGGAAGCAGAAAATTTGCAGTCGTCGTTTCGTGACTGACAGCGTTCTCTCTCGGAATGGGTTTCTTGCCCAGGGCCATGCCGCAAATAGCTGTCATATGGGTCTCGGGACCGAATACATACAAAGGAATTCCTAAAATTCAATAAGATTTGCTCAAAATATAGAAACATTCTAAATTACAAAGAATACTGGTCCTAAAATGCCCACTTAGCGTCTAAAATTTAATGAGATTTCGCTTAAGACATGTAGAATATTGACATTATAAATAATTCAGGCACCAACATACTCAACGATGTATTAAAATTTAGTAAAATTCGTTCAAACAAAGAAAACTACAAAGAACACAATAATTTCTAATATACCCATCTACGATCCAAAAATTCACTTACTCAAAACATAGAAATTCTCAAAATTTCAGAGAATGGTAGTCCTAAAATGCCGATTGATTTACTCGAAACAGAAACTTCTAAGTTTGAAAAGAAATCGTGCTCCAAGATACCACCAGGAGGTGTAGTTAAATAAAATTTACTCAAAATGTGGGGAACATTCTAAATTACAAAGAATACTGGCCCTAAAATACCCACCTCATGTCTAAAATTCAATAAGAGTCGCCCAAGGTATGCAAAATACAGAGATTACCAAGAATGTTGGCAGTAAATTAACCAATGATAAACAAAATGTAATAAAATACGCTCAAAAAAGAAAATTACAAAGACCACGATTCCTAATATACCCATCTACGGTCCAAAAATTCAATTGAATTTGCTCAAAACATAGAAATTCCTCAAATTTCAGAGAATAGTAGTCCTAAAATACCCATTGATTTGCAATTTACTCGAAACAGAAACCTCTAAGATTGCAAAGAAGTCAGGGTCTAGATAGGAAGACACCACCAGGGTGTGAAATTAAATAAAATTTGTTCTAAATGTAGAAACATTTGAAATTACAAAGAATACTAGTTCTAAATTAGCCACCTACTGTGTAAAATTCAATAAAATTCGCTCGAAACGTAGAAACATTCGAAATTACAAAGAACATGCATCCTAAAATACCCACCTAGTGTCTCCCG
>RXPK01004030.1:0-37121 GCA_004143645.1 Protaetia brevitarsis | reverse complement strand
CGAAAACCAATATACTACACGAAAATTTTTCACGCGGCAATGATTGAAAATATGTGGGATAGGTTGTACTAACCTAGTTTAAGAAGCACGTAAAGTTCGCGCGATTCTAATGTTAGAAAGGAAAATATTAACAGTATAGTACGGAAATTAAGCAATGATCTCTGAACGATATACTACACGGAAAAGTTTTTCACGCGGCAATGATGAAAACATGTGGGATAGGTTGGTACTAACCTAGTTAGAAGCACGTAAAGATTCGCGCGATTCTAATGTCTAGAAGGGAAAATATTAACATTATATATGAAATAACGACTGATTTTCCGAAAACGATAACTACACGGAAAATATTTTTCACGCGCAATGATTGAAAATATGTAGGATAGGTTGGTATAAACCTAGTGTAAGAGACACGTAAAGTTTCGCGCGATTCTAATGTCTAGAGGGAAATATTAACAGTTCTATATGAAATTAAGGCATGATTTCGTGAAACGATATACTAACACGGAAAATTTTTTCACGCGGCAATGGATTGAAAAATATGTCGGATAGCGTTGGTACTAACCTAGTTTAGATGCACGTAAAATTTCGCGCGAGTTCTAATGTTCTAGAAGGAAATATTACATTTATAACGTAAATACAATGATCTCTTGAGAAAGACGATTTACTACACGGAAAATTTTTCACGCGGCAATGGATGAAATTATGTGAGGATAGGTTGGTAACAACTAGTTGAGAAGCACGTTAAAGTTCGCGAGTTCTAATGTCTAGAGGGAAATTTAACAGTTATATATGAAATTAAGCATGATTTCGTGAAACAATATACTACACGGGAAAAATTTTCACGCGGCAATGGATTAAAATATGTGGATAGGTTGGTACTAACCTAGTTTAGAAGCACGTAAAGTTCGCGCGTTCAAATGTCTAGAAGGGAAAATATTAAAACTTTATACTAATCGACTGAGCTCTTCGCGAACGACGATTTACTACACGAAAATTTTTTCACGCGGCAATGGATTGAAAATATGTAGGATAGGTTATGTATAACCTAGTTTAAGAAAGCACGTAAAGTTTCGCGCGATTCTAATGTCTAGAAGGAAAATATTAACAGTTATACGTAAATACGACTGATCTCTCGCGAAACGACTATTACTACACGGAAAATTTTTTCACGCGGCAATGGATTGAAAATATGTAGGATAGGTTGGTACGAACCTAGTTTAAGAAGCACGTAAAGTTTGCGATTCTAATGTCTAGAAGGAAAATATAACAGTTATATATAAATTAAGCATGATCTCGTCGAAACGATATACTAACACGGAAAATTTTTTCACGCGCAATGGATTGAAAATATGTCGGATAGGTTGTACTAACCTAGTTTAGAAGCACGTAAGTTTCGCGCGAATTCTAATGTCTAGAAGGGAAAATATGAACATTTTATACGTAAAGACTGATCTCTTCGAGAAAACGACATATACTACACGAAAAAATTTTTCACGCGGCAATGGATGAAAATATGTGGATAGATTGGTATAACCTATTTAAAGAGCACGTAAAAGTTTCACGCGATTCTAATGTCTAGAAGGGAAATAGATTAACATTATAATGAAAGAAGCTGATTTCCGCGAAACGATATATACACGGAAAATTTTTCACGCGGCAATGGATTGAAATATGTCGGATAGGTGACGTACACCTAGTTTAGAGCACGTAAAGTTTCGCGCGATTCTAATGTTCAAAGGAAAAATATTAAAGTTTATATGAAATTAAGGCATCAATTCGTGAAACGATATCTACACGGAAAATTTTCACGCGCAATCGATTGAAAATATGTAGGATAGGTTGGTACTAACCAGTTTAGAAGCACGTAAAGTTTCGCGCGATTTCTAATGTCTAGAAGGAAAATATTAACAGTTATAATGAAATAGACAGCATCTGTTTCGTGAATCGAAGATATTACTACACGGAAAATTTCACGCGCGGCAATGGATTGAAAATATGTCGGAATAGTTGGTCCTAACCGAATTAAGAAGCAGTAAAAGTTTCGCCGGAGTCTAAGTCTAGAAGGGAAAAATATTAACATTTATACGTAAAGCGACTGATCTCGTCGAAACGAGATTTACTGCAGAAAAATTTTTCACGCGGACAATCGATTGAAATATGGGAAATAGGTTGGTACTAACCTAGTTTAGAGCACGTAAGAGTTGCGCGATTCAATGTCTAGAAGGAAAACATTAAACATTATATCGAAATCACAGCATCATTTCGTGAAACATTATACTACACGGAAAATTTTTCACGCGCAAGGAATTGAAAATATGTCGGATAGTGGTACTAACCTAGTTTAAGAGCACGTAAAATTTCGCGCGATTCTAATGTCTAGAAGGGAAATATTAACATTTATACGTGAAATCGACGCATGCTCTTCGAGAAAACGACGATTGACTACACGGAAAATTTTTTCACGGCAGAGATTGAAAATATGTGGGATAGTTGGTACTAACCTAGTTTAGAAGCACGTAAAGTTTCGCGCGATTCTAATGTCTAGAAGGGAAAATATTAACAGTTAGATACGAAATTAAGGCATCATTTCGAAACGAAACGATATACATACACGGAAATTTTTTCACGCGGCAATGGATGAAAATATGTCGGATAGGTTGGTACAACCAGTTAAAGCACGTAAAAATTTCGCGCGCGATTCTAATGTCTAGAAGGGAAATATTAACATTATAACGTAAATCGACTGAATCTCTTCGAGAAACGACATTTACTACACGGAAATTTTTTTCACGCGGAAATGAAAAATATGGGATAGTTGGTACTAAACCAGTTTAGAGCACGTAAGTTTGCGCGAATCTAATGTCTAGAAAAGAAATATTAACATTTTATATACGAAATGAAGGACTGATTGCGCAATCGAAAATTATACTACGGAAAAATTTTTTCACGCGGCAATGGATTGAAAATGATGTCGAAGGTTGGTACTAACTAGTTTAGAGCACGTAAGTTTCGCGCTGATTTAATGTCTAGAAGGAAAAATTTAACAGTTATTATCAAATAAGGCATGACTTCCGAGAAACACGATATACTACACGAAAAATTTTTCACGCGGCAATGGATTGAAAATATGTAGGATAGGTTGGTACTAACTAGTTAAGAAGCACGTAATAGTCGCGCGAATTCTAATCTCAGAAGGGAAATATTAACATTTATACGTAAATCGACTGGATCTCTTCGCGAAACGAGATTTACTACACGGAAATTTTTTTCACGCGCAATATGAAAAATATGTGGATAGGTGGTACTAACCTAGTTTAAGAAGCACGTAAAGTTTGCGCGATTCTAATGTCTAGAAGGAAAATATTAACAGTTATAGATGAAATTAAGCATGATTTCGTCAAACACATTACTACAGGAAAATTTTTTCACGCGGCAATGGATTGAAAATATGGAGGAATAGGTTGGTACTAACTAGTTTAGAAGCACGTAAGTTTCGCGCGATTCTAATGTCTAGAAGCGAAAATTAAACAGTTATATGGAAATTAAGGCATAATTCGCGAAACGCATATACTACACGGAAAATTTTTTCACGCGCCAAGGATTGAAAATATGTCGGATAGGTTGTACTAACCTAGTTGAGAGCACGTAAGTTCGCGCGCGATTTAATGTCTAGAAGGGAAATATAACATATATATGAAGATTAAGCATGACTTCGTGAAACGATATACTACACGGAAAATTTTTTCACGCGGCAAGGAGTGAAAATTGTGGATAGTGTTACTAACCTAGTAGAAGCAACGTAAAGTTTCGCGCGATTCTAATGCTAGAAGGGAAAATATTAACAGTTTATATATAAATTAAGCATGATTTCGAAAACGATATACTACAGGAAAAATTTTTCAACGCGCCAATGGATTGAAAAATATCGGAAGGTTGGTACTAACCAGTTTAAGAAGCCACGTAAAGTTTCGCGCATTCTAATGTCTAGAAGAAAAATATTAAGCATTATATATGAAATTAACGGCATGATCTCGTGACACGATATATGCACCGAAAATTTTTCACCGGCAACGGATTGAAAAATACGGTGATAGTTGCTACTAACCTAGTTTAGAAGCACGTAAAGTTCGCGCGATTCTAATGTCTAGAAGGGAAAATATATTAACATTTATACATAAATCGACTGATCTCTTGCAACGACGATTATACCGGAAGAATTTTTCACCCCATGGATTGAAAATATGGGATAGTTGTACTAACTAGTTTAAGAGCACGTAAAGTTTCGCGCGATTCTAATGTCTAGAAGGAAAAATATTAACATTATACAAAAATCAAGGATGACTTCGTGAACGACATATACTACACGCGAAAATTTTTTCACGCGGCAATGGATTGAAAATGTGCGGATAGGTTGGTACTAACCTAGTTTAGAAAGCACGTAAATTTCGCAGCATTCTAATGTCTAGAAGGGAAAATATTAACATTTATACGAAAGAACGACGAATCTCGCGAAACGCGATATACACACGGAAAATTTTTTCACGCGCAATCGATTGAAATATTGGGATAGTTGGTACCAACCTAGTTAAGAGCACGTAAAGTTTCGCGCGATTCTAATGACTAGAAGGAAAATATTAACATTATATAAAAATGAAGCAATTCTTCGTGAAACGAAGATCTACAGGCAAAATTTTTCACGCGGCAATGGATTGAAAATATGTGGGATAGGTTGGTACTAAATAGTTATAGAGCACGTAAATTTTCGCGCGATTCTAATGTCTAGAAGGAAAATATTAACATATATACGATAAATCGACATGATCTCTTCGACGAAACAACGACTTACACACGGAAATTTTTTCACGGGCAATGGATTTGAAAATATGTGGGATAGGTTGTACTAACCTAGTTTAGAGCACGGTAAAATTTGCGCGATTCTAATGTCTAGAAGGAAAAATATATAAATTTATAATAAAAGAAATAGATCATATTCGAGAAGACGATTATACTACACGGAAAATTTTTTCACGCGCAATGATTGAAAATATGTAGGATAGGTTGGTACTACATAGTTTAAGATGCACGTAAAAGTTCGGCGCGATTCTAATGTCTAGAAAGGGAAAATATTAACATATACGTAAATCGCACTGATCTCTCGCGAAACGACGATTTACTACACGGAAAATTTTTCACGCGGCAATGGATTAAAATATGTGGATAGGTTGGTACTAACTAGTTTAGAGAAGCGTAAAGTTTGCGCGATTCTAATGTCTAGAAGGGAATATTAAACAATTATATGAAATTAAGCATGATTTCGGAAACGATATACTACACGCGAAAATTTTTTTCACGCGGCAATGGATTGAAAATTATGTAGGATAGGTTGGTACTAATCTAGTTGAATGCACGTAAAGTTCGGCGCGATTCTAATGTCTAGAAGGGAAAATATTAACATTTATACGTAAATCGAGTGATCTCTCGCGAAACGACGATTTACTAAACGGAAATTTTTTCACGCGCAATGGATTTGAAAATATTGTAGGATAGGTTGGTATAACATAGTTTAGATGCACGTAAAGTTCGCGCGATTCTAATGTCTGAGAAGGAAAAATATAACAGTTATATAACAAATTAAGGCATGATTTCGTGAAACGATATTACTACACGGAAAATTTTTTTCACGCGGCAATGGATTGAAAATATGTGGTAGGTTTGGTACTAACCTAGTTTAGAAAGCACGTAAAGTTCGGCCGATTTTAATGTCTAGAAGGGGAAAATATTAACATTTATACGTAAATGACTGTTCTCGTCGAAAACGACGATTTACTACACGGAAATTTTTTTCACGCGGCAATCGATTGAAAATATGTAGGATAGTTGTACTAACCTAGTTTAAATTGCACGTAAGTTTCTGGGCGATTCTAATGTCAGAAGGGAAAATATTAACAGTTATATATGAAATTAAGGCATGATTTCGGAATCGATATACTACACGGAAATCTTTTACACGCGGCAATGGATTGGAAAATATGTCGGATAGGTTGGTTACTAACCTAGTTAGAGCACGTAAAGTTTCGCGCGATTCTAATGTCTAGAAGGGAAAAATATTAACATTTATACGTAAATCGACTGATCTCTTCGGCGAAACGACGATTTACTGCACGGAAAATTTTCACGCGGCAATAGATTTGAAAATGTAGGATAGGTTGGTACTAACTAGTTTAAGATCAGTAAAGTTTGCGCGCGATTCTAATGTCTAGAAGGGAAAATATTAACATTATTATGAAATTAAGGCATGATTTCGTGAAACGATATACTACACGGAAAATTTTTTCACGCGGCAAATGGATGGAAAATATGTGGATAGGTTGGTACAAACTAGTTTAGATACACGTAAGTTTCGCGCGAATTCTAATGTCTAGAAGGAAAATATTAACATATATAATGAATTAAGCATGATTCTTGCAAACGTATACTACACGGAAAATTTTTTCACGCGGCAATGGATTGAAAATATGTGGATAGGTTGGTACTAACCTAGTTTAGAAGCACGTAAGTTTGCGCGATTCAATGTCTAGAAGGAAAATTAACATTTATACGTAAAATCGCTGATCTCTTCGCGAAACGACGATTACTACACGGAAAATTTTTCACGCGGCAATGGATTGAAAATATGTAGGATAGGTTGGTACTAACCTAGTTAAGATGCACGTAAAGTTTCGCGCGATTCTAATGTCTAGAAGGGAAAATATTAACAGTATTTATGAAATTAAGGCATGATTTCGTGAAAAATTACTACACGGAAAATTTTTTCACGCGCGCAATGGATTGAAAATATGTCGGATAAGTTGGTACTAACCTAGTTTAGAAGCACGTAAAGTTTCGCGCATTCTAATGTCTAGAAGGGAAATATTAACATTTATACGTAAATCGACTGATCTCTTCGCGAAACGACGATTTACTGCACGGAAAATTTTTTCACGCGGCAATAGATTGAAATATATGGTAGGTGGTTACTAACCTAGTTTAGATGCACGTAAAGTTTCGCGCATCTAATGTCTAGAAGGGAAAATATTAACAGTTATATATGAACTTAAGGCATGATTTTCGTGAACGATATACTCACGGAAATTTTTCACGCGGCAATGGATTGAAAATATGAGGATAGGTTGTACTAACCAGTTTAGAATGCACGTAAAAGTTTGCGCGGATTCTAATGTCTAGAAGGGAAAATATTAACATTTATACGAAATCGACTGAATCTCTTCGGAAACGACGATTTACTACACGGAAAATTTTTTCACGCGGCAATGGATTGAAAATATGTGGATAGGTTGGTACTAACCTAGTTTAAGATGCACGTAAAGTTTCGCGCGATTCTAATGTCTAGAAGGGAAAAATTAACAGTTATATATGAAATTAGGCATGATTTTCGTGAAACGATATACTACACGGAAAATTTTTCACGCGGCAATGGATTGAAAATATGTAGGATAGGTTGGTACTAAACCTAGTTTAGAAGCACGTATAAGTTTGCGCGATTCTAATGTCTAGAAGGGAAAAATTAAACATTTATACGTAAATCGACTGATCTCTCGAGAAACGACCGATTTACTACACGGAAAATTTTTTCACGCGCAATGATTGAAAATATGTAGGATAGTTGGTACTAACTCGTTTAACACGTAAAGTTTCGGCCGATTCTAATGTCTAGAAGGGAAAATATAAACATATATATGAAATAAGGATATTTTCGTGAAACGATTATTACTACACGAAAATTTTTTCACGCGGCAATGGATTGAAAAAATGTGGATAGGTTGGTACTAACCTAGTTTAGATGCACGTAAGTTTGGCGCGATTCTAATGTCTAGAAGGGAAAATATAACATTATATACGTAAATCGACTGATCTTTCGTGAAACGAGATTTAGCACGAAAAATTTTTTCACGGGCAATGGATGAAAAATATGGGATAGGTTGGTACTAACCATAGTTTAGATGCACGTAAAGTTTGCAGCGATTCTAATGTCTAGAAGAGAAAATATTAAAGTTATATATGAAATTAAGAGAATTTCGTAGAAACGATATACTACACGGAAATTTTTTCACGCGGCAATGGATTGAAATATGTCGGATAGTTGGTACAACCTAGTTTATAAGCACGTAAAGTTTCGCCGAATTCTAATGTCTAGAGGGAAATATTAACAGTTTATACGAAATTGAAGGAGATCTTCGGAAACGACGATATACTACACGGAAAATTTTTTCACGCGGCAATGATTGAAAATATGTGTGGATAGGGTTGGGTACTAACCTAGTTTAGAAGCACGTAAAGTTTGGCGCGATTCTAATGTCTAGAAGAGAAAATATTAACATTTATACTAAGAAATCGACTGATCTTTCGCGAAACGACGATTTACTACACGGAAAATTTTTTCACGCGGCAATGGATTGAAAATATGTGGATAGGTTGGTACTAAAACTAGTTTAAGTACCACGTAAAGTTCGCGCGATTCTAATGTCTAGAAGGAAATATTAACATTTATACTGAAATTGGCATGATTTCGTGAAGAAAGATATACTACACGAAATTTTTCACGCGCAATGGAATTGAAAATATGTTGGATAGGTTGTATAAACCTAGTTTAGAAGCACGTAAAGTTTCGCGCGATTCTAATGTCTAGAAGGGAAATATTAACATTTATACGTAAATGAAAGCTGATATCTTCGGAAACGACGATTTACTCACGGAAAATTTTTCACGCGGCAATGGATTGAAAATATGTGGGATAGATGGTACAACCTGTTTAGAAGCACGTAAAGTTTCGCGCGATTCTAATGTCTAGAAGGAAAATATAAACAGTTATAACGTATGACATGATATTGATTCGGAAACGAGATTACTACCGGAGAAATTTTTTCACGCGGCAACGATTGAAAATATGTGGGATAGGTTGTACTAACCTAGTTTAGAGCACGTAAAGTTTCGCGGCGAAATTAGAATAGAGAAAATATAACATTTATATGAAATTAAGGCATGATTCTCGTGAAACGATATACTACACGGAAAATTTTTTCACGCGGGCAATGATGAAATATGTGGATAGGTTGGTCTAAACTAGTTTAAGAGCACGTAAAGTTTCGCCGCGATTCTAATGTCTAGAAGGAAATTTAACAGTTATATATGAAAACTAAGCAAGATTCGTGAAACGATATATACACGAAAATTTTTTTCACGCGGCAATGGATTGAAATATGTGGATAGGTTGGTACTAACCTAGTGTAAGAAGCACGTAAAGTTTCGCGCGATTCTAATGTTAGAAGGAAAATATTAACAATTATACGTAAATGACTGATCTCTTCGCGAAACAAGACGATTTACTACACGAAAAATTTTTTCACGCGAAAGGATTGAAAATATGTGGGATAGGTTGGTAATAAACTAGTTAAGACACGTAAAGTTTCGCCGATTCTAAATGTCTAGAAGGAAAATAAAACAGACATTATGAAATTAAGGCAACTATTCCTGAAACGAATATTACACACGGAAAATTTTTTCACGCGGCATCGATTGGAATATGTGGGATAGGTTGGTCAATAACCTAGTTTAGAAGCACGTAAGTTTTCGCGCGACTTCTAATGTCTAGAAGCGAAAATATTAACATTTATACATAAATCGACTGATCTCTTCGCGAAACGACCATTACTAAACGGAAAATTTTTCACGCGGCAAAGGATGAAATATGTGGATAGGTGGTACTAACCTAGTTTAGAAGCACGTAAAGTTTGCGCGATTCTATGTCTAGAAGGAAAATATTAACAATTTATAGTAAATGATGATATTTGAGAAACACGATTTACTAAACGGAATTTTTTCACGCGGCAACGATTGAAATATGTAGGATAGGTTGGTACAACCTAGTTAGAAGCACGTAAAGTTCGCCGATTCTATGTCTAAAGGGAAATATTAAAGTTTATATGAATTAAGGATATTTCGTAAACGATTTACTACACGGAAAATTTTTTCACCGAGCATAAGGATTGAAAAGATGGGACAGGTTGTACTAACCAGTTTAAGAGCACGTAAAGTTTGCGCGATTCTAATGTCTAGAAGGGAAAATATTAACAGTTTATTAAATAAATAAGGCATGATTGCGTGAACGATATACATACACGGAAAATTTTTCACGCGCAAATCGATTAAAATATGTAGGATAGGTTACTAACTAGTTTAGAAGCACGTAAAGTTCGCGCGATTCTAATGTCTAGAAGGGAAATATTAACAGTTATATATGAAATTAAGGCATCCTTCGCGAAAGACATTACTACACGGAAATTTTTTCACGCGGCATGGATGAAAAATATGTCGGAATAGATTGGTATAACCTAGTTAAGAGCACGTAAAGTTTTCGCGCGATTCTAATGTCAAGAAGGGAAAAAATTAACATATATATGAAAATTAGGCATGACTTCGTGAAACGATATAACTACACGAAAATTTTTTCACGCGCATGATTGAAAATATGTGGATAGGTTTGGTACAAACTAGTTTAGAAGCACGTAAAGTTTCGCGCGATTCTAATGTCTAGAAGGGAAAATATTACATTTATATATAAATCGACTGATCTCTTCGCAGAAACGACGATTTACTACACGGAAATTTTTACCACGCAGGCAATGGATTGAAAATATGTGGATAGGTGTGACTAAACCTAGTTTAGAAGCACGTAAAGTTTGCGCGCATTCTAATGTTTAGAAGGGAAAATATTAAAGTTATATATGAAATTAGACATGATCTCGTGAAACGATATACTAACAGGAAATTTTTTCACGCGGCAATGGATTGAAAATATGTGGATAGGTTGGTATACTAGTTTTAAGAAGCACGTAAAGTTCGGCGCGATTCTAATGTCTAGAAGGGAAAATATTAACATTTATAGCAAATCGACTGATCTTCTTGCGAAACACGATGACATACACGGAAAATTTTTTCACGCGCAATGGATTGAAAATATGTGGATAGGTGGTACTACCTAGTTTAAGAGCACGTAAAGTTTCGCCGATTCTAATGTTAGAAGGGAAAATATTAAAGATTATATGAAATAGGCATGATTTCGTGAAACGACATACTTACACAGGAAATTTTTTCACGCGGCAATGATTGAAAATATGTGGGAAAGTTGGTATAACCTAGTTTAGAAGCACGTAAAGTTTGGCCGATTCTAATGTCTAGAAGGGAAAATATAACAGTTATACGATAAATCGACTGATCTCTTCGCGAAACGACGATTTATCACGGAAAATTTTTTCACGCGGCAATCGATTGAAAATATGTAGGATAGGTTTGGTACCACCTAGTTTAAGATGCACGTAAAAGTTTGGCGCGATTCTAATGTCTAAAGGGAAAATATTAACAGTTATATATGAAATTAAGGCAGATTTCGTGAAACGATATACTACACCGAAAATTTTTTCAGCGCGGCAATGGATTGAAAATATGTTCGGATAGGTTGGTACATAAACCTAGTTTATAATGCAAGTAAAATTGGCGCGATTCTAATGTCTAGAAGGGAAAATATTAACATTTATACGTAAATCGACTGATCTCTTCGTGAAAGACGATTTACTACACGGAAAAATTTTTTCACGCGGCAATCGATTGAAAATATGTAGGATAGGTTGGTACTAACCTAGTTTTAGATGCACGTAAAGTTGGCGCGATTCTAAATGTCTAGAAGGGAAAATATTAACAGTTATATATGAAATAAGGCATGATTCGTGAATGATATACTACACGGAAAATTTTTTCACGCGGCAATGGATTGAAAATATGTCGGATAGGTTGGTACTAACCTAGTTTAGATGCACGTAAAGTTTGGGCGCGATTCTAAATGTCTAGAAGGGAAAATATTAACATTTATACGTAAATCGACTGATCTTCGTGAAACGACGATTTACTGCACGGAAAATTTTTTTCACGACGGCAATCGATTGAAAATATGTAGGATAGGTTGGTACAACCTAGTTTAGTTGCAACGTAAAGTTTTGGCGCGATTCTAATGTCTAGAAGGGAAAATATTAACAGTTATATGAAATTAAGGCATGATTCGTGGAATCGATATTACTAACACGGAAAATTTTTTCACGCGGCAATGGATTGAAAATATGTCGGATAGGGTGGTATAACCTAGTTTAGATGCACGTAAAGTTTTGGCGCGATTCTAATGTCTAGAAGGAAAATATTAACAGTTATATATGAAATTAAGGCATGATTTCGTGAAACGATATACTACACGGAAAATTTTTTCACGCGCAATGGATTGAAAATATGTCGGATAGGTTGGTACAACCTAGTTTAGATGCACGTAAAGTTTGGCGCGATTCTAATGTCTAGAAGGGAAAATATTAAAGTTTATACGTAAATAAGCATGATCTTTCGTGAACGACGATATACTGCACGGAAAATTTTTTCACGCGGCAATCGATTGAAAATATGTAGGGATAGGTTGGTTAACCTAGTTTAGATGCACGTAAAGTTTTGGCAGCGATTCTAATGTCTAGAAGGGAAAATATTAAGTTTATATATGAAATTAAGGATTATTTCGTGATCGATATACTACACGGAAAATTTTTTCACGCGGAATGGATTGAAAATATGTCGGATAGGTTGGTATAACCTAGTTTAAGATGCACGGTAAAGTTTGGCGCGATTCTAATGTCTGAAGGGAAAATATTACAGTTTATACATAAAATCGATGCATCACTTCGTGAAACGAACGATATACTGCACGGAAAATTTTTTCACGAGGCAATGGATTGAAAATATGAGGATAGGTTGGTACCAACTAGTTTGTATGCACGTAAAGTTTGGTGCGATTCTTATGTCTGAGAAGGGAAAATATTAACATTTATATCATAAAATTAAGCATGATTTCGTGAAACGATATCTACTACAGGAAATTTTTTCACGCGGCAATGGATTGAAAATATCTCGGATAGGTTGGTACTAACTAGTTTAGATGCACGTAAAGTTTGGCGCGATTCTAATGTCTAGAAGGGAAAATATTAACAGTTTATATATGAATTAGGCATGATTTTGTGAATCGATAATACACAGAAAATTTTTTCACGCGCGGCAATGGATTGAAAATATGTCGGATAGGTTGGTACTAACTAGTTTATATGCAACGTAAAGTTTGGCGCGATTCTAATGTCTAGAAGGAAAAATATTAACATTTATACGTAAATCGACTGATCTCTTCGTGAACGACGATTTACTACACGGAAAATTTTTCACGAGGCAATGATTGAAAATATGTAGGAAGGTTGGTAACCAACCTAGTTTAGTTAGCACGTAAAGTTTGGTGCGATTCTAATGTTGGAAGGGAAAATATTAACAGTTATATATGAAATTAAGGCATGATTTCGTGAATCGATATACTACAACGGAAATTTTTTTCACGCGGCAATGGATTTGAAAATATGTAGGATAGGTTTGGTACTAACCTAGTTTAGATGCACGTAAAATTTGGCGCGATTCTAATGTCTAGAAGGGAAAATATTAACATTTATACGTAAATGCAACTGATCTCTTCGAGAGAACGACGATTTACTACACGGAAAATTTTTTTCACCGCGGAAATCGATTGAAAATATGTAGGATAGGTTGGTACTACCTAGTTTAGATGCACGTAAAGTTTGGCGCGATTCTAATGTCTAAAAGGGAAAATATTAAAGTTTATATATAAATTAGGCATGATTTCGTGAAACGATATACTAACGAAAATTTTTTCACGCGGCAATGGTTGAAATATTGGGATAGGTTTGGTACTCAACCTAGTTTAGATGCACGTAAGTTTGGCGCGATTCTAATGTCTAGAAGGGAAAATATTAACATTTATATACGTAATGACTGATCTTCGTGAAACGACGATTTACTGCACGGAAAATTTTTTCCACGCGGCAATCGATTGAAAATATGTAGGATAGGTTGGTTACAAACCTAGTTTAGATGCAGGTAAAGTTTGGCGCGATTCTAATGTCTAGAAGGGAAATTATTAAATTTATACGTAAATCGACTGATCTTTCGAGAAACGCGATTTACTACACGGAAATTTTTTACGCGGCAATCGATTGAAATATGTAGATTAGGTTGGTCCAACCTAGTTTAGTTGCACGTAAAGTTTGGCGCGATTCTAATGTCTAGAAGGGAAAATATTATCAGTTATATATGAAATTAAAGGCATGATTTCGTGAATCGATATACTACACGGAAAATTTTTTCACGCGGCAATGGATTGAAAATATGTCGGATAGGTTTGGTACTAACCTAGTTTAGATGCACGGTAAAGTTTGCGCGATTCTAATGTCTAGAAGGGAAATATTAACATTTATACGTAAATCGACTGATCTCTTCGTGAAACGACGATTTACTACACGGAAAATTTTTTCACGCGGCAATCGATTGAAAATATGTAGGGATAGGTTGGTATAACCTAGTTTTAGGATGCAGGTAAAGTTTGGCGCGATTCTAATGTCTAGAAGGAAAATATTAAAGTTTATAGTAAATCAGACTGATCTCTTCGCGAACGAAGATATACTACACGGAAAATTTTTTCACGCGGCAATCGATTGAAAATATGTAGGATAGGTTTGGTACAAACTAGTTTAGATGCACGTAAAGTTTGGCGCGATTCTAATGTCTAGAAGGGAAAAAATTAACAGTTATATAATGAAATTAAGGCATGATTTCGTGAAACGACTATTCTACACGGAAATTTTTTCACGCGGCAATGGATTTGAAAATATGTAGGATAGGTTGGTACTAACCTAGTTTAGATGCACGTAAAGTTTGGCGCGATTCTAAGGTCTAGAAGGGAAAATATTAACAGTTATATATGAAATTTAAGGCAATTTTCGGGAATCGATATACTACACGGAAAATTTTTCACGCGGCCAATGGATTGAAAATATGTCGGATAGGTTGGTACTAAGCTAGTTTAGATGCACGTAAAGTTTGGCGCGATTCTAATGTCTAGAAGGGAAATATTAACATTTATACGTAAATGGACTGATTCTTTCGCGAAACGACGAATTTACTGCACGGAAAATTTTTTCAAGCGGCAATCGATTGAAAATATGTAGGATAGGTTGGTACCAACTAGTTTAGTTGCACGTAAAGTTTGGCGCGATTCTAATGTCTGGAAGGGAAAATATTAACAGTTATATATGAAATTAAGGCATGAATTCGTGAATCGATATACTACACGGAAAATTTTTTCACGCGGCAATGGATTGAAAATATGTCGGATAGGTTGGTACTAACCTAGTTTAGATGGCAGTAAAGTTTGGCGCGATTCTAATGTCTAGAAGGGAAAATATTAACATTTATACGTAATCGACTGATCTCTTCGAGAAACGACGATTTACTGCACGGAAATTTTTTTCACGCGGCAATCGATTGAAAATATGTAGGATAGGTTGGTACTAACCTAGTTTAGATGCACGTAAAGTTTGGCGCGATTCTAATGTCTAGAAGGGAAAATATTAACAGTTATATATGAAATTAAGGCATGATTTCGTGAACGATTATACTACACGAGAAATTTTTTCACGCGGCAATGGATTGAAAATATGTCGGATAGGTTGGTACTAACCTAGTTTATATGCACGTAAAATTTGGCGCGATTCTAATGTCTAGAAGGGAAAATATTAACATTTATACGTAAATCGACTGATCTCTTCGTGAAACGACGATTTACTGCACGGAAAATTTTTTCACGCGGCAATCGATTGAAAATATGTAGGATAGGTTGGTACTAACCTAGTTTAGATGCACGTAAAGTTTGGCGCGATTCTAATGTCTAGAAGGGAAAATATTAACAGTTATATATGAAATTAAGGCATGATTTCGTGAATCGATATACTACACGGAAATTTTTTTCACGCGGCAATGGATTGAAAATATGTCGGATAGGTTGGTACTAACCTAGTTTAGATGCACGTAAAGTTTGGCGCGATTCTAATGTCTAGAAGGGAGAATATTAACATTTATTACGTAAATCGACTGATCTCTTCGTGAACGACGATTTACTGCACGGAAAATTTTTTCACGAGGCAATCGATTGAAAATATGTAGGATAGGTTGGTACCAACCTAGTTTAGTTGCACGTAAAGTTTGGTGCGATTCTAATGTCTGGAAGGGAAAATATTAACAGTTATATATGAAATTAAGGCATGATTTCGTGAATCGATATACTACACGGAAATTTTTTCACGCGGCAATGGATTGAAAATATGTCGGATAGGTTGGTACTAACCTAGTTTAGATGCACGTAAAGTTTTGCGCGATTCTAATGTCTAGAGGGAAAATATTAACAGTTATATATGAAATTAAGGCATGATTTCGTGAATCGATATACTACACGGAAAATTTTTTCACGCGGCAATGGATTGAAAATATGTCGGATAGGTTGGTACTAACCTAGTTTATATGCACGTAAAATTTGGCGCGATTCTAATGTCTAGAAGGGAAAATATTAACATTTATACGTAAATCGACTGATCTCTTCGAGAAAACGACGATTTACTACACGGAAAATTTTTTCACGCGGCATCGATTGAAAATATGTAGGATAGGTTGGTACCAACCTAGTTTAGATGCACGTAAAGTTTGGCGCGATTCTAATGTCTAGAAGGGAAAATATTAACAGTTATACATGAAATTAAGGCATGATTTCGTGAAACGATATACTACACGGAAATTTTTTCACGCGGCAATGGATTGAAAATATGTCGGATAGGTTGGTACTAACCTAGTTTAGATGCACGTAAAGTTTGGCGCGATTCTAATGTCTAGAAGGGAAAATATTAACATTTATACGTAAATCGACTGATCTCTTCGTGAAACGACGATTTACTGCACGGAAAATTTTTTCACGCGGCAATCGATTGAAAATATGTAGGATAGGTTGGTAAAACCTAGTTTAGATGCACGTAAAGTTTGGCGCGATTCTAATGTCTAGAAGGAAATATTAACAGTTATATATGAAATTAAGGCATGATTTCGTGAATCGATATACTACACGGAAATTTTTTCACGCGGCAAATGGATTGAAAATATGTCGGATAGGTTGGTACTAACCTAGTTTAGATGCACGTAAAGTTTGGCGCGATTCTAATGTCTAGAAGGGAAAATATTAACATTTATACGTAAATCGACTGATCTCTTCGTGAAACGACGATTTACTGCACGGAAAATTTTTTCACGCGGCAATCGATTGAAAATATGTAGGATAGGTTGTACAAACCTGTTTAGATGCAGGTAGAGTTTGGCGCGATTCTAATGTCTAGAAGGGAAAATATTAACATTATACGTAAATCGACTGATCTTTCGCGAAACGACGATTTACTGCACGGAAATTTTTTTTACGCGGCAATCGATTGAAAATATGTAGGATAGGTTGGTACAAACTAGTTTTAGATGCACGTAAAGTTTGGCGCGATTCTAATGTCTAGAAGGGAAAATATTAACAGTTATATATGAAATTAAGGCATGATTTCGTGGAATCGATATACTACACGGAAAATTTTTTCACGCGGCAATCGATTGAAAATATGTCGGATAGGTTGGTACTAACCTAGTTTAGATGCACGTAAAGTTTGCGCGATTCTAATGTCTAGAAGGGAAAATATTAACATTTATACGTAAATCGACTGATCTCTTCGTGAAACGACGATTACTGCACGGAAAATTTTTTCACGCGCAATCGATTGAAATATGTAGGATAGGTTGGTACAAACCTAGTTTAGATGCACGTAAAGTTTGGCGCGATTCTAATGTCTAGAAGGGAAAATATTAACAGTTTATATGAAAATTAAGGCATGATTTCGTGAATCGAATATACTACACGGAAATTTTTTCACGCGGCAATGGATTGAAAATATGTCGGATAGGTTGGTACTAAGCTAGTTTAGATGCACGTAAAGTTTGGCGCGATTCTAATGTCTAGAAGGGAAAATATTAACATTTATACGTAAATCGACTGATCTCTTCGCGAAACGACGATTTACTGCACGGAAAATTTTTTCACGCGGCAATCGATTGAAAATATAGGATAGGTTGGTACCAACCTGTTTAGTTGCACGTAAAGTTTGGCGCGATTCTAATGTCTTGGAAGGGAAAATATTAACAGTTATATATGAAATTAAGGCATGAATTCGTGAATCGATATACTACACGGAAAATTTTTCACGCGGCAATGGATTGAAAATATGTCGGATAGGTTGGTACTAACCTAGTTTAGATGCATGTAAAGTTTGGCGCGATTCTAATGTCTAGAAGGGAAAATATTAACATTTATACGTAAATCGACTGATCTCTTCGCGAAACGACGATTTACTGCACGGAAATATTTTTCACGCGCAATCGATTGAAAATATGTAGGATAGGTTGGTACCAACCTAGTTTAGATGCACGTAAAGTTTGGCGCGATTCTAATGTCTAGAAGGAAAATATTAACAGTTATATATGAAATAAGACATGATTTCGTGAAACGATAACACACGGAAAATTTTTTTCACGCGGCAATGGATTGAAAATATGTCGGATAGGTTGGTACTAACCTAGTTTATATGCACGTAAAATTTGGCGCGATTCTAATGCCTAGAAGGGAAAATATTACATTTATACGTAAATCGACTGATGTCTTTGAGAAACGACGATTTACTACACGAAAATTTTTCACGCGGCAATCGATTGAAAATATGTAGGATAGGTTGGTACCAACCTAGTTTAGTTGCACGTAAAGTTTGGCGCGATTCTAATGTCTGGAAGGGAAAATATTAACAGTTATATATGAAATTAAGGCATGATTTCGTGAATCGATATACTACACGGAAAATTTTTTCACGCGGCAATGGATGGGAAATATGTCGGATAGGTTGGTATAACCTAGTTTAGACGCACGTAAAGTTTGGCGCGATTCTAACGTCTAGAAGGGAAAATATTAACATTTATACGTAAATCGACTGATCTCTTCGCGAAACGACGATTTACTGCACGGAAAATTTTTTCACGCGGCAATCGATTGAAAATATGTAGGATAGGTTGGTACAAACCTAGTTTAGATGCAGGTAAAGTTTGGCGCGATTCTAATGTCTAGAAGGGAAAATATTAACATTTATACGTAAATCGACTGATCTCTTCGTGAAACGACGATTTACTGCACGGAAAATTTTTTTACGCGGCAATCGATTTGAAAATTGTAGGATAGGTTGGTACAAACTAGTTTAGATGCACGTAAAGTTTGGCGCGATTCTAATGTCTAGAAGGGAAAATATTAACAGTTATATATGAAATTAAGGCATGATTTCGTGAATCGATATACTACACGGAAATTTTTTCACGCGGCAATGGATTGAAAAATATGTCGGATAGGTTGGTACTAACCTAGTTTATATGCACGTAAAATTTGGCGCGATTCTAATGTCTAGAAGGGAAAATATTAACATTTATACGTAAATCGACTGATCTCTCCGAGAAACGACGATTTACTACACGGAAATTTTTTCACGCGGCAATCGATTGAAAATATGTAGGATAGGTTGGTACAAACCTAGTTTAGTTGCACGTAAAGTTTGGCGCGATTCTATGTCTGGAAGGGAAATATTAACATTTATACGTAAATCGACTGATTCTCTCGCGAAACGACGATTTACTGCACGGAAAATTTTTCACGCGCAATCGATTGAAAATATGTAGGATAGGTTGGTACAACCTAGTTTAGATGCAGGTAAAGTTTGGCGCGATTCTAATGTCTAGAAGGGAAAATATTAACATTTATACGTAAATCGACTGATCTCTTCGCGAAACGACGATTTACTGCACGGAAAATTTTTTTACGCGGCAATCGATTGAAAATATGTAGGATAGGTTGGTACAAACCTAGTTTAGATGCACGTAAAGTTTGGCGCGATTCTAATGTCTAGAAGGGAAAATATTAACATTTATACGTAAATCGACTGATCTCTTCGTGAAACGACGATTTACTGCACGGAAAATTTTTTCACGCGGCAATCGATTGAAAATATGTAGGATAGGTTGGTACAAACCTAGTTTAGATGCACGTGAAGTTTGGCGCGATTCTAATGTCTAGAAGGGAAAATATTAACAGTTATATATGAAATTAAGGCATGATTTCGTGAATCGATATACTACACGGAAAATTTTTTCACGCGGCAATGGATTGAAAATATGTCGGATAGGTTGGTACTAAGCTAGTTTAGATGCACGTAAAGTTTGGCGCGATTCTAATGTCTAGAAGGGAAAATATTAACATTTATACGTAAATCGACTGATCTCTTCGCGAAACGAACGATTTACTGCACGGAAATTTTTTCACGCGGCAATCGATTGAAAATATGTAGGATAGGTTGGTACAAACCTAGTTTAGATGCACGTAAAGTTTGGCGCGGTTCTAATGTCTAGAAGGGAAAATATTAACAGTTATATATGAAATTAAGGCATGATTTCGTGAATCGATATACTACACGGAAAATTTTTTCACGCGGCAATGGATTGAAAATATGTCGGATAGGTTGGTACTAACCTAGTTTATTAGCACGTAAAATTTGGCGCGATTCTAATGTCTAGAAGGGAAAATATTAACATTTATACGTAAATCGACTGATCTCTTCGTGAAACGACGATTTACTGCACGGAAATTTTTTTCACGCGGCAATCGATTGAAAATATGTAGGATAGGTTGGTACTAACCTAGTTTAGATGCACGTAAAGTTTGGCGCGATTCTAATGTCTAGAAGGGAAAATATTAACATTTATACGTAAATCGACTGATCTCTACGTGAGACGACGATTTACTGCACGGAAAATTTTTCACGCGGCAATCGATTGAAAATATGTAGGATAGGTTGGTACAACCTAGTTTAAGATGCACGTAAAGTTTGGCGCGATTCTAATGTCTAGAAGGGAAAATATTAACAGTTATATATGAAATTAAGGCATGATTTCGTGAATCGATATACTACACGGAAAATTTTTTCACGCGGCAATGGATTGAAAATATGTCGGATAGATTGGTACCAACCTATCCTACATATTTTCAATCGATTGCCGCGTGAAAAAATTTTCCGTGCAGTAAATCGTCGTTTCGCGAAGAGATCAGTCGATTTACGTATAAATGTTAATATTTTCCCTTCTAGACATTAGAATCGCGCCAAACTTTACCTGCATCTAAACTAGGTTTGTACCAACCTATCCTACATATTTTCAATCGATTGCCGCGTGAAAAAAATTTTCCGTGCAGTAAATCGTCGTTTCGCGAAGAGATCAGTCGATTTACGTATAAATGTTAATATTTTCCCTTCCAGACATTAGAATCGCGCCAAACTTTACGTGCAACTAAACTAGGTTGGTACCAACCTATCCTACATATTTTCAATCGATTGCCGCGTGAAAAAATTTCCGTGCAGTAATCGTCGTTTCGCGAAGAGATCAGTCGATTTACGTATAAATGTTAATATTTCCCTTCTAGGCATTAGAATGCGCCAAATTTTACGTGCATATAAACTAGGTTAGTACCAACCTATCCGACATATTTTCAATCCATTGCCGCGTGAAAAATTTTCCGTGTGGTTATATCGTTTCACGAATCATGTCTTAATTTCATATATAACTGTTAATATTTTCCCTTCTAGACATTAGATCGCGCCAAACTTTACGTGCATCTAAACTAGGTTGGTACAACCTATCCTACATATTTTCAATCGATTGCCGCGTGAAAAAATTTTCCGTGCAGTAAATCGTCGTTTCACGAAGAGATCAGTCGATTTACGTATAAATGTTAATATTTTCCCTTCTAACATTAGAATCGCGCCAAACTTTACGTGCATCTAAACTAGGTTAGTACAACCTATCCTACATATTTTTCAATCGATTGCCGCGTGAAAAAATTTTCCGTGCAGTAAATCGTCGTTCCGAAGAGATCAGTCGAGCTAGTTTAGATGCACGTAAAGTTTGGCGCGATTCTAATGTCAGAGGGAAAATATTAACATTTATACGTAAATCGACTGATCTCTTCGCGAACGACGATTTACTGACGGAAATTTTTTCACGCGGCAATGCGATTGAAAATATGTAGGATAGGTTGGTACCAACCTAGTTTAGTTGCACCGTAAAGTTTGGCGCGATTCTAATGTCTGGAAGGGAAATATTACAGTTATATATGAAATTAGGCATGAATTCGTGAATCGATATACTACACGGAAAATTTTTTCACGCGCAATGGATTGAAAATATGTCGGATAGGTTGGTACTAAACCTAGTTTAATGCACGTAAGTTTGGCGCGATTCTAATGTCTAGAAGGGAAAATATTAACATTTATACGTAAATCGACTGATCTCTTCGTGAAACGACGATTTACTGCACGGAAAATTTTTTCACGCGGCAATCGATTGAAAATATGTAGGATAGGTTGGTACTAACCTAGTTTAGATGCACGTAAAGTTTGGCGCGATTCTAATGTCTAGAAGGGAAAATATTAACATTTATACGTAAATCGACTGATCTCTTCGTGAAACGACGATTTACTGCACGGAAATTTTTTTCACGCGGCAATCGATTGAAAATATGTAGGATAGTTGGTACAACCTAGTTTAGATGCACGTAAAGTTTGGCGCGATTCTAATGTTAGAGAAGAAAATATTAACAGTTATATATGAAATTAAGACATGATTTCGTGAAACGATATACCACACGAAAAATTTTTTCACAGCGGCAATGGATTGAAAATATGTCGGATAGGTGGTACTAACCTAGTTTATATGCACGTAAAATTTGGCGCGATTCTAATTGCCTAGAAGGGAAAATATTAAATTTATACGTAAATCGACTGATCTCTTCGAGAAACGACGATTTACTACACGGAAAATTTTTCACGCGGCAAATCGATTGAAAATATGTAGGACAGGTTGGTACCAACCTAGTTTAGTTGCACGTAAAGTTTGGCGCGATTCTACAGTCTAGAAGGGAAATATTAACAGTTATATATGAAATTAAGACATGATTTCGTGAAACGATATACACACGGAAAATTTTTCACCGCGCAATGGATTTGAAAATATGTCGGATAGGTTGGTACTAACCTAGTTTATATGCACGTAAAATTTGGCGCGATTCTAATGCTAGAAGGGAAAATATTAACATTATACGTAAATCGACTGATCTCTTCGAGAAACGACGATTTACTACACGGAAAATTTTTTCACGCGGCAATCGATTGAAAATATGTAGGACAGGTTGGTACCAACCTAGTTTAGTTGCACGTAAAGTTTGGCGCGATTCTAACGTCTAGAAGGGAAAATATTAACATTTATACGCAAATCGACTGATCTCTTCGCGAAACGACGATTTACTGCACGGAAAATTTTTTCACGCGGCAATCGATTGAAAAATATAGGATAGGTTGGTACAACCTAGTTTAGATGCAGGTAAAGTTGTGCGCGATTCTAATGTCTAGAAGGAAAATATTAACATTTATACGTAAATCGACTGATCTCTTCGGGAAACGACGATTTACTGCACGGAAAATTTTTTCACGCGGCAATCGATTGAAAATATGTAGGATAGGTTGGTACAAACCTAGTTTAGATGCACGTAAAGTTTGGCGCGATTCTAATGTCTAGAAGGGAAAATATTAACAGTTATATATGAAATTAAGGCATGATTTCGTGAATCGATATACTACACGGAAATTTTTTTCACGCGGCAATGAATTGAAATACGTCGGATAGGTTGGTACTAACCTAGTTTATATGCACGTAAAATTTGGCGCGATTCTAATGTCTAGAAGGGAAAATGTTAACATTTATACGTAATTCGACTGATTCTCCGAGAACGACGATTTACTACACGGAAAATTTTTTTCACGCGGCAATCGATTGAAATATATAAGAATAGGTTGGTACAAAACTAGTTTAGATTGCAAGTAAAGTTTGGCGCGATTCTAATGTCTAGAAGGAAAATATTAACATTTATACGTAAATCGACTGATCTCTTCGGGAAACGACGATTTACTGCACGGAAAATTTTTCACGCGGCAATCGATTGAAAATATGTAGGATAGGTTGGTACAAACCTAGTTTAGATGCACGTAAAGTTTGGCGCGATTCTAATGTCTAGAAGGGAAAATATTAACAGTTATATATGAAATTAAAGCATGATTTCGTGAATCGATATACTACACGGAAATTTTTTTCACGCGGCAATGGATTGAAAATATGTCGGATAGGTTGGTACTAACCTAGTTTATATGCATATGCAATAGAAGGGAAAATATTAACATTTATACGTAAATCGGACTGATTCTTCGGGAAACGACGATTTACTGCAACGGAAAATTTTTTCACGCGCAATCGATTGAAAATATGTGGATAGGTTGGTACAAACCTAGTTTAGATGCACGTAAAAGTTTGGCGCGATTCTAATGTCTAGAAGGAAAATATTAACAGTTATATATGAAATTAAAGCATGATTTCGTGAATCGATATACTACACGGAAAATTTTTTCACGCGGCAATGGATCGAAAATATGTCGGATAGGTTGTACTAACCTAGTTTAGATGCACGTAAAGTTTGGCGCGATTCTACCGTTAGAAGGGAAAATATTACATTGATAGTAATCGACTGATCTCTTCGCGAAACGACGATTTACTGCACGGAAAATTTTTTCACACCGGCAATCGATTGAAAATATGTAGGATAGGTTGGTACAAACCTGTTTAGATGCAGGTAAAGTTTGGCGCGATTCTAATGTCTAGAAGGGAAAATATTAACATTTTATACGTATAATCGACTGATCTCTTCGTGAAAACGACGATTTACTGCACGGAAATTTTTTTACGCGGCAATCGATTGAAAATATGTAGGATAGGTTGGTACAAACTTAGTTTAGATGCACGTAAAGTTTGGCGCGATTCTAATGTCTAGAAGGGAAAATTATTAACAGTTTATATGAATTTAAGGCATGATTTCAGTGAATCGATATACTACACGGAAATTTTTTTCACGCGGCAATGGATTGAAATATGTCGGATAGGTTGGGTACTTAACCTAGTTTATATGCACGTAAAATTTGGCGCGATTCTAATGTCTAGAAGGAAAATGTTACATTTATACGTAAATCGACTGATCTCTTCCGAGAAACGACGATTACTACACGGAAAATTTTTTCACGCGGCAATCGATTGAAAATATGTAGGATAGGTTGGTACAAACCTAGTTTAGTTGCACGTAAAGTTTGGCGCGATTCTAATGTCTGGAAGGGAAAATATTAACATTTATACGTAAATCGAGCTGATTCTTCGCGAAACGACGATTTACTGCACGGAAAATTTTTCACGCGGCAATCGATTGAAAATATGTAGGATAGAATTTGGTACAACCTACTTTAGATGCAGGTAAAGTTTGGCGCGATTCTAATGTCTAGAAGGGAAAATATTAACAGTTATATATGAAATTAAAATGGACTGATTTCGTGAATCGATATATCTACACGGAAAATTTTTTCAACGCGGCAAATGGATTGAAAATATGTCGGATAGGTTGGTACTAACCTAGTTTAGATGCACGTAAAGTTTGGCGCGATTCTAATGTCTAGAAGGAAATATTAACATTTATACGTAAATCGACTGATGCTCTTCGTGAAACGAGATTTACTGCACGGAAAATTTTTTTCACGCGGCAATCGATTGAAAATATGTAGGATAGGTTGGTACAAACCTAGTTTAGATGCACGTGAAGTTTGGCGCGATTCTAATGTCTAGAAGGGAAAATATTAACAGTTATATATGAAATTAAAGGCATGATTTCGTGAATCGATATACTACACGGAAAATTTTTTCACGCGGCAATGGATTGAAAATATGGTCGGATAGGTTTGGTACTAAGCTAGTTTAGATGCACGGTAAGTTTGGCGCGATTCTAATGTCTAGAAGGGAATATTAACATTTATACGTAAATCGACTGATCTTCTTCGCGAAACGACGATTTACTGCACGGAAACTTTTTCCACGCGGCAATCGATTGAAAATATGTTAGGATAGGTTGGTACAAACCTAGTTTAGAATGCACGTAAAGTTTGGCCGCGGTTCTTAATGTCCAGAAGGGAAAATATTAACAGTTATATATGAAATTAAGGCATGATTTTCGATGAAACCGATTATACTACACGGAAAATTTTTTCACGCGGCAATGGATTGAAAATATGTCGGATAAGGTTGGTACTAACTAGTTTATATTGCACGTAAATTTGGCGCGATTCTAATGTCTAGAAGGGAAAATATTAACATTTATACGTAATCGACTGATCTCTTCGTGAAACGACGATTTACTGCACGGAAAATTTTTTCCACGCGGCAATCGATTGAAAATATGTAGGATAGGTTGGTACCAACCTAGTTTAGTTGCACGTAAAGTTTGGCGCGATTCTAATGTCTGGAAGGGAAAATATTACAGTTATATGAAATTAAGGATGAATTCGTGAATCGATATACTACACGGAAAATTTTTTCACGCGGCAATGGATTGAAATATGTCGGATAGGTTGGTACTAACCTAGTTTAGATGCCGTAAAGTTCGGCGCGATTCTAATGTCTAGAAGGGAAAATATTACATTTATACGTAAAATCGACTGATCTCTTCGTGAAACGACGATTTACTGCACGGAAAATTTTTTTCACGCGGCAATCGATTGAAAATATGTACGATAGGGTTGGTACTAACTAGTTTAGATGCACGTAAAGTTTGGCGCAAATTCTAATGTCTAGAGGGAAAATATTAACATTTAACGTAAATCGACTGATCTCTTCGTGAAACGACGATTTACTGCACGGAAAATTTTTTCACGCGGCAATCGATTGAAATATTGTTAGGATAAGTTTGTACAACCTAGTTTAGATGCACGTAAAAGTTTGGCGCGACTCTAATGTCTAGAAGGAAAATATTAACAGTTATATATGAAATTAAGGCATGATCTTCGTGAATCGATATACTACACGGAAAATTTTTTTCACGCGGCAATGGATTGAAAATATGTCGGATAGGTTGGTACTAACCTAGTTTAGATGCACGTAAGTTTGGCGCGATTTCTAATGTCTAGAAGGGAAAATATTAACATTTATACGTAAATCGACTGATCTCTTCGTGAAACGACGATTTACTGCACGGAAAATTTTTTCACGCGGCAATCGATTTGAAAATATGTAGGATAGGTTGGTACAACCTAGTTTAGATGCACGTAAGTTTGGCGCGATTCTAATGTCTAGAAGGGAAAATATTAACAGTTAATATATGAAATTAAGGCAATGATTTCGTGAATCGATATACTACACGGAAAATTTTTTCACGCGGCAATGGATTGAAAATATGTCGGATAGGTTGGTATAACCTAGTTTAGATGCACGTAAAGTTTGGCGCGATTCTAATGTCTTAGAAGGGAAAATTAACAGTTATACGTAAAATCGACTGATTTTCGTGAACGACGATTTACTGCACGGAAAATTTTTTTCACGAGGCAATCGATTGAAAATATGTAGGATAGGTTGGTACCAACCTAGTTTTAGTTGCACGTAAAGTTTGGCGCGATTCTAATGTCTGGAAGGGAAAATATTAACAGTTATATATGAAATTAGGCATGATTTCGTGAATCGATATTACTACACGAAAAATTTTTTTCACGCGGCAATGGATTGAAAATATGTCGGATAGGTTGGACTAACCTAGTTTAGATGGCACGTAAAGATTTGGCGCGATTCTAATTTCTAGAAGGGAAATATTAACAGTTATATATGAATTAAGACATGATTTCGTGATCGATATTACTAACACGAAAAATTTTTTCACGCGGCAATGGATTGAAAATATGTCGGATAGGTTGGTACTAACCTAGCTTATATGCACGTAAAATTTGGCGCGATTCTAATGTCTAGAAGGGAAAATATTTAACAATTTATACGTAAATCGCTGATCTCTTCGAGAAACGACGATTTACTACACGGAAATTTTTTTCACGCGGCAATCGATTGAAAATATGTAGGATAGGTTGGTACCAACCTAGTTTAGATGCACGTAAAGTTTGGCGCGATTCTAATGTCTAGAAGGGAAATAATTAAGCAGTTATATATGAAATATAAGGCATGATTTCGTGAATCGATATACTACAACGGGAAATTTTTTCACGCGGGCAATGGATTTGAAAATATGTCGGATAGGTTGGTACTAACCTAGTTTATATGCACGTAAAATTTGGCGCGATTCTAATGTCTAGAAGGGAAAATATTAACTTTTATACGTAAAATCGACTGATCTCTTCGAGAAACGACGATTTACTACACGGAAAATTTTTTCACGCGGCAATCGATTGAAAATATGTAGGATAGGTTGGTACAAACCTAGTTTAGATGCACGTAAAGTTTGGCGCGATTCTAATGTCTAGAAGGGAAAATATTACAGTTATATATGAAATTAAGGCATGATTTCGTGGAATCGATATACTAACGGAAAATTTTTTCACGCGGCAATGGATTGAAAATATGTTCGGATAGGTTGGTATCACCTAGTTTTAATATGCACGTAAAATTTGGCGCGATTCTAATGTCTAGAAGGGAAAATATTAACATTTATACGTAAATCGACTGATCTCTTCGAGAAACGACGATTTATACACGGAAAATTTTTTCACGCGGCAATCGATTGAAAATATTGTAGGATGGTTGGTACCAACCTAGTTTAGTTGCACGAAAAGTTTGGCGCGCTTCTAATGTCTGAAGGGAAAAATATTAAGTTATATATGAAATTAAGGCATGAATTCGTGAATCGATATAACTACACGGAAATTTTTTTCACGCGGCAATGGATTGAAAATATGTCGGATAGGTTGGTACTAACCTAGTTTAGATGCCAGTAAAGTTTTGGCGCGATTCTTAATGTCTCTAGAAGGGAAATATTAAATTTATACGTAAATCGACTGATCTCTTCGCGAAACGACGATTTACTGCACGGAAAATTTTTTCACGCGGCAATCGATTGAAAATATGTTAGGATAGGTTGGTACCACCATAAGTTTAGATGCACGTAAAGTTTTGGCGCGATTCTAATGTCTAGAAGGGAAAATATTAACAGTTATACTATGAAATTAAGGCATGATTATCGTGAACGATATACTACACGGAAAATTTTTTCACGCGGCAATGGATTGAAAATATGTCGGATAGGTTGGTACTAACCTAGTTTATATGCACGTAAATTTGGCGCGATTCTAATGTCTAGAAGGGAAAATATTAACAATTTATACGTAAATCGACTGATCTCTTCGTGAAACGACGATTTACTGCACGAAAATTTTTTCAAGCGGCAATCGATTGAAAATATGTAGGATAGGTTGGTACTAACCTAGTTTAAGATGCACGTAAAGTTTGGCGTATTCTAATGTCTAGAAGGAAAATATTAAACATTTATACGTAAATCGACTGATCTCTTCGTGAAACGACGATTTACTGCACGGAAAATTTTTTTCACGCGGCAATCGATTGAAAATATGTAGGATAGGTTTGTACAAACCTAGTTTAGATGCACGTAAAGATTTGGCCGGATTCTAATGTCTAGAAGGGAAATATTTAACATTTAACGTAATCGACTGATCTCTTCGCGAAAACGAGATTTACTGCACGGAAAATTTTTTCACGCGCGCAATCGATTGAAAATATGCTAGGATAGGTTGGTACAAACTAGTTTTAGATGCACGTAAAGTTTGGCGCGATTCTAATGTTAGAAGGGAAATATAACAGTTAATATATGAAATTAAAGCATGATTTCCGTGAATCGATTACTACAACGGAAATTTTTTTGCACGCGGCAATGGATTGAAAATATGTCGGGATAGGTTGGTACTAAACCTAGTTTATATGCATATGCAATAGAAAATGGAAATATTAACATTTATACGTAAATAGACTGAGTCATCGCGAGGGAACCACGATTTACTACACGGAAAATTTTTCACGCGGCCAATCGATTGAAAATATATAGGATAGGTTGGTAACAAACCTAGTTTAGATGCACGTAAAGTTTGGCGCGATTCTAATGTCTAGAAGGGAAAATAATTAACAGTTATATATGAAATTAACGACATGAATTTCGTGAAACGAATATACGCACACGGAAATTTTTCACGCGGCAATGGATTGAAAATATGTCGGATAGGTTTGTACTAACACTAGTTTATATGCACGTAAAATGGAGCGATTCTAATGCCTAGAAGGGAAAAATTAAAATTTATACAGTAAATCGACTGATCTATTCGAAAACGACGATTTACTACACGGAAAATTTTTTCACGACAGCAATCGAATTGAAAATATGTAGGATAGGTTGGTACCAACCATGTTTAGTTCACACGTAAGATTTGGCCGCGATTTCTAATGTCTGGAAGGGAAAATATTAACAGTTATATATGAATTAAGGCATGATTCCGTGAATCGATATATAACAAGGAAAATTTTTTCACGCGGCAATGGATCCGAAAATATGTCGGATAGGTTGGTAACTAACCTAAGTTTAGATGCACGTAAAGTTTGGCGCGATTCTAACGTCTAGAAGGGAAATATTAAAATTTATAACGTAAATCGACTGAATCTCTTCGCGAACGAGATTTACTGCACGGAAATTTTTTCCACGCGGCAATCGATGAAAATATGTAGGATAGGTTGGTACAAACCTAAGTTTAGATGCAGGTAAGTTTGGGCGCGATCTAATGTCTAGAAGGGAAATATTAACATTTATACGTAAACGACTGATCTCATCGTGAAACGACGATTTCACTGACGGAAAATTTTTAAACGGCAATGATTGAAAATATGTAGGATAGTTGGTACAAACTTAGTTAGATGCCGTAAAGTTTGCGCGATCTAATGTCCTGAAGGGAATATTAACAGTTTATATAAAATTAAGGCAGATTTGTGACGATATACTACAGAAAATTTTTTTACGCGGCAATGGATTGAAAATATGTGTAGGTTGGTATAACCTAGTTTATATGCACTAAAATTTGGCGCGATTCTAATGTCAGAAGGGAAAATGTTAACATTTTAACGTAAATCGACTGATCTCTCGAGAAAGACGATTTATACGGAAATTTTTCACGCGCAATCGATTGAAATATGTAGGATAGGTGGTAAAAAATAGTTAGTTGCACGTAAAGTTTGGCGCGATTCTAATGTCTGGAAGGGAAAATATTAACATTTTACGTAATGACTGATATCTTCGCGAAAAGATTTACTGCACGCAAATTTTTCACAGCGGAACGATTGAAATTGTAGGATAGGTGGTAAAACCTAGTTTAGATGCGGTAAAGTTTGGCGCGATCTAATGTCTAGAAGGGAAATATTAACATTTATACGTAAATCGACTGTCTCTTCGCGAACGACGATTTATGCCGGAAAATTTTTTACGCGGCAATCGATTGAAAAATGTAGGATAGGTTGGTACAAACTGTTAGATGCACTAAAGTTGGCGCGATTCTAATGTCAGAAGGGAAAATATTACAGTTATATATGAAATTAAGGCATGATTTCGTGATGATATCTCACGGATTTTTTTCAACGCGGAATGGATTGAAAATAAGTGGATAGGTTGGTATAACTAGTTTAGATGCACGTAAGTTTGGCGCGATTCTAATGTTAGAAGGGAAAATATTAACATTTAACGTAAATGAATGATCTCTCGTGAAAAGAGATTTAATCACGGAAATTTTTCACGCGGCATCGATTGAAAATATGTAGGATAGGTGGTAAAACTAGTTTAGATGCAGTGAAGTTTGGCGCGATTAAATGTCTAGGAAAATAACAGTTATATATGATTAAGGCAGATTTCGTGAATGATATACTAACGGAAAATTTTCACGCGCAATGGATTGAAAATGTCGGAGGTTGGTACTAAGCTAGTTTAGATGCACGAAAGTTTGGCGCGATCTAATGTCTAGAAGGGAAAATATAACATTTTCGTAATCGACTGATTCTTGCGAACGACGATTTACTGCACGAAAATTTTTTAGCGGCAATCGATTGAAAATATGTAGGATAGTTGGTACAAACTAGTTTAGATGAGTAAAGTTTGGCGCGGTTCTAATGTCTAGAAGGGAAAAATTAAAGTTATATATGAAATTAAGGCATATTTGTGAATCGATATACTACAGGAAAATTTTTTCACGCGCAATGGTTGAAAATATGTCGGATAAGGTGTACTAACTAGTTTTATGCACGTAAAATTTGGCGCGATTCTAATGTCTAAAGGGAATATTAACATTTATACGTAAATCGACTGATTTCGTGAACGACGATTACTGACGGAAATTTTTTCAACGCGGATGATTGAAAATCGTAGGATAGTTGGTAAAACTAGTTGAATGCAGTAAGTTTGGCCGCGATTCTAATGTTAGAAGGGAAATATTACAGTTATATATGAAATTAGCATGATTTGTGAATCGATATACTAAAGGAAAAATTTTTCACGCGGCAATGGATTGAAAATATGTCGGATAGGTTGGTACCACCTATCCTACATATTTTCAACTGTTAATAATTTTCCCTTCTAGACCATTAGAATCGCGCAACTTTACGTGCATCTAAACTAGGGTTGGTACGAACTATCCTTACATATTTTCCATCGATTGCCGCGTGAACAGTTATATATGAATTAAGGCATGATTTCGTGAATCGATATACTACAGCGGAAAATTTTTCAACAGCGGCAATGGATTGAAACTATGTCGATAGGTTGGTACTAAGCTAGTTAGATGCAAACGTAAAGTTTGGGCGCGATTTCTAATGTCTAGAAGGGAAAAATATTAACATTTATACGTAAATCGGACTGATTCTTCGCGAAACGACGATTATGCCGGAAAAATTTTTTCCACGGCGGCAATCGATTGAAAATATGTAGGATAGTTGGTACCAACCTAGTTTAGTTGCACGTAAAGTTTGGCGCGATTTAATGTCTGGAAGGGAAAATATTAAGTTATATATGAAAATTAAGGCATTGAATTCGTGAATCGATATACTACGGAAAATTTTTTACGCGGCATGGATTGACAATATGTCGGAAGGTTGGTACTAAACCTAGTTTAGATGCCGTAAGTTTGGCGCGATCTAATGTTAGAAGGGACTATTAACTTTATACGTAAATCGACTGAATCTCTTCGTGAACGACCATTTACTGCCGGAAAATTTTTTCTACGCGGCAAATCGGATTGAAACTATGTAGGATAGGTTGGTACAAACCTAGTTTAGATGCAGTAAAGTTTGGCGCGATTCTAATGTCTAGAAGGGAAAAATATTAACAGTTAGTATATGAATTAAAGCATGATTTCGTGATCGATATACTAACACGGGAAAATTTTTTCCGCGCGGCAATGGATCGAAAATATGTTCGGATAGGTTGGTACTAACCTAGTTTAGATGCACGTAAAGTTTGGCGCGATTCTAAAGTCTAGAAGGGAACATATTAACATTGATAACGTAAATCGACTGATCTTTGCGAAAACGACGATTTACTGCAACGAAAATTTTTTCAACGCGGCAAATCGATTGAAAATATGTAGGAAGGTTGGCACAAACGAGTTTAGATGCAGGTAAAGTTTTTGGCGCGATTCTATGTCCTAAAGGGAAAATTATTAACATTTTATACAGTAAATCGACTGATCTCTTCGTGAAACGAACGATTTACTGGCACGGAAAAAAAAATTTTTTTTACGCGGCAATCGATTGAAATATGTAGGATAGGTTGGTAACAAACTACTTAGGTTAGAATGCACCGTAAAGTTTGGGCGCGATCTAATGTCTAGAAGGGAAATATTAACAGTTTATATATGAAATTAAGCATGATTTTCGTGAATCGATATAACTACATCGGAATTTTTTTCAGCGGCAATGGATTATGAAAATTGTCGGATAGTTGGTATTTTTTAATTCTAACCTAGTTTATATGCACGTAAAATTTGCGGCGGATTCTTAATGTCTAGAAGGGAATGTTAACATTTATACTAAATCGACCCTGATTCTCTCCGAGAACGACGATTTAACTACAGCGGAAAATTTTTTCCACGCGGCAATCGATTGAAAATAATGTAGGATGGTTGGTCAAACCTTAGTTTAGTTGCACGTAAAGTTTGGCGCGATTCTAATGTCTGGACGGGAAAATATTAACATTTATACGTAAATCGACTGAATCTCTTCGCGAACGACGAATTTACTGCACGAAAATTTTTCACGGCGCCATCGATGAAATATTTAGGATAATTTGGTACAAACCTACTTTAGATGCAGGTAAGAGTTTTGGCGCGACTTCTATGTCTGAAGGGAAAATATAACCTTATATATGAGAATTAAGGCCATGATTTCGTGAATCGATATACTACCGGAAAATTTTTTTTCACGCGGCAATGGATTGAAAAATATGTCCGGATAGGGTTGGTATAAGCTAGTTTAGATGCCGTAAAGTTTGGCGCGACTTCTAATGTCTAGAAAGGGAAAATATTTAACAATTTATACGTAACATCGACTGGATCTCTTCGTGAAACGACAATTTACTGCAACGGAAAATTTTTCCAACGCGGTCAATCGATTGAAAATCATGTAGGAAGGTTGGTACAAACCTAGTTTAGATGCACGTGAAGTTTGGCACGATTCTAATGTCTAGAAGGGACATATTAACAGTTATATATGAAATTAAGGCATGTGATTTCCGTGAATCGTATACTACACGGAAAAATTTTTTCACGCGCAATGGATTGAAAATATGTCGGATAGGTTGGGGTATAAGCTAGTTTCGATGCACGTAAGTTTGCGCGATTCTAAATGTTAGAAGGGAAAATATTCATTTATACGTAAAGGCTGATCTCTTCGCGAAAGACGAATTTAACGTGACGGAAAATTTTTTCACAGCGGCAAATCGATTGAAAATATGTTAGGATAGGTTGGTACAAACCTAGTTTAGATGCACGTTAAAAGTTTGGCGCGGTTCTAATGTCCAGAGGGAAAATATTAACAGTTATATATGAAATTAAGGCATGATTCGTGAATCGATAATACTACACGGAAAAATTTTTTTCCGCGGCAATGGATTGAAAATATGTGGATAGGTTGGTACTAACTAGTTTTAATATGCGTAAAAATTTGGGCGAATTCTAATGTCTTAGAAGGAAATATTAACATTTATACGTAATCGCTGATCTCTTCGTGAAACACGATTTCTGCAGGAATTTTTCACGCGGCTAATCGATTGAAAATATGTAAGGCTAGGTGGTACTCAACCTAGTTTAGTTGCACGTAAAGTTTGGCGCGATATCTAATGTCTGGAAGGGAAATATTACAGTTATACTGAATTAGGCTGAATTCGTGAATCGATATACTACAACCGGAAAATTTTTCACGCGGCAATGGATTGAAAAATATGTCGGTAGGTTGTATAAACATAGTTTTAGCTGCACGTAAAGTTCGGCGCGTCTAATTCTAGAAGGAAAAATATTAACATTTAATACGTAAATCGACTGATCTCTTCGTGAAACGACGATTTACTTGCACGGAAAATTTTTTCACGCGGCAATCGATTGAAAATTGTCGATCGTTGGTACTAATAGTTTAAGATGCCACGTAAAGTTTGGCGCAATTCTAATGTCTAGAAGGGAAATATTAACCATTTATACGGTACAATCGACTGATCTCTTCGTGAAACGACGATTTACTGCACGAAAAATTTTTTTCCACCGGCAATCGATTGAAATATGTAGGATAAGTTTGTACAAACCTAGTTAAGTTTATGCACGTAAAGTTGGCGCGATTTAATGTCTAGAAGGGAAATATTAACAGTTTTATATATGAAAATTAAGGCATGATTTCGTGAATCGATATACTACAACGGAAAATTTTCACCGCGGCAATGGATTGAAAATATGGTCGGATAGGTTGGTAACTAACCTAGTTTAGATGCACGTAAGTTTGGCCGCGAATTTCTAATGTCTAGAAAGGGAAAATATTAACATTTATAACGTAATCGACTGATCTCTTGTGAAACGACCGATTTATGCAAACGGAAAATTTTTTCAGCGCGGCAATCGAATTGAAATATGTTAGGAATAGGTTGGTACAAACCTAGTTTTAGATGCCGTAAAGTTTGGCGCGATTCTAATGTCTAGAAGGAAAATATGTTAACAGTTATATATGAAATTAAGGCAAGATTTCGTGATCGATATACTACACAGGAAAATTTTTTCACGCGGCAATGGATTGAAATTGTCGATAGGTTGGTACTAACTCCTAGTTTAGATGCAGCGTAAAAGTTTGGCGCGATTCTAATGTCTAGAAGGGGAAAATATTACAGTTATAACGTAAATCGACTGCTCTCTTCGTGAAACGACGATTACTGCACGGAAAATTTTTTCACGAGGCAATCGATTGAAAATATGTAGGATTAGGTGGTACCAACGGCTAGTTTGTTGCACGTAAGTTTGGCCGGCATTCTAATGTCTGGAAAGGGAACATATTAACAGTTATATTGAAAATTGAAGGCATGATTTCGGTGAATCGATTATAACTACACGGAAAATTTTTTCACCACGCGGCAATGGATTGAAAATAATGTGGATAGTTGGTACTAACCTAAGTTAGATGCACGTAAAGTTGGCGCGATTCTAATGTCTAGAGGGAAAATATTTAACAGTTATATATGAAATTAAGAACATGATTTCGTGAATCGATATACTACACGGAAAATTTTTTCAACGCGGGCAAATGGATTTGAAAATATGTCGGATAGGTTGGTCCTAACCTAGCTTATATGCAGCGTAAATTTGGCGCGATTCTAATGTCTAGAAAGGGAAAATATTACATTTATTACGTAAATCGACTGATCTTTTTCGAGAAACGACGATTTACTACACGGAAATTTTTTTTCCAGCAGCGGCAATCGATTGCCAAATATCGTAGATAGGTTGGTACCAACTATTTAGATGCACGTAAAGTTTGGGCGCGATTCTATGTCATCTCATCTA